>JAMBLF010000350.1:0-259391 GCA_030578115.1 Leucoptera coffeella
ATAGTTTTCGTAATTATTCTTTTTTGTCTACATTTTAATAATTGGAAAGACCAATCACCTAACTCCCATCTTAGCTTAGAACCCATCATAGCACCTCAACCATACTCCCACCCTATTAACCTATCCTAGAAGCACATACTCAGCAAATCCAATTTTGTGAGCTGGCCATAGCTGGCAGCAAAAGCAATTGGAGCTGCAAAGTAACCCAACGCAGTCACAAGAGCTAAATAAAGAGCACAAGATTGCCTGTAACGAGACGATCCCATTGCCACTGCATGAGGGGCTTGACAGAAGGATAGCTTCGTGAGAACGAACTCACATTATTGCTAAGTATTTGTTTTGGTAGGAAAATATAATGTTCACATTGTGTTTTCTTCCACTATATTTGTTAAGATCTTTCTCTATTTCTCGATAAAATACTAACGCATCCAAGACCATTTACCCTTGCAGGGTAGTCAGAGGTTCTGGTTTGTTTCTCCACAATTGCTGAGTAATTCTATGGCCACCTCGAACCCACATGTTGACCACATAGTCTGTACTTAATGTCACAGGTGGTAAGCCATGTTATAATTTAAAAGCACCAACTATTACCTCTTCGGAGAGCAGGTAGGTTTCCTCGCGTTGTTTTCCTTAACTACGTATTATTATTACAAAAATGTACCTAGAAATTCATTAAACTTCATTTCCATTGGTTTCCTCAAGCGGGATTTCAATCCTGTACCCCCTGATACAGAGTTAAGCCCCAAAATACTAAGCTACGTCGAATTTAAAAAGAATTATAACAGATAACTTATGCAGATAAAGTTAACATAACATTTATGATGAATATAGTAAACGATTGAATGATGAATTCTAGAAAAATTATTAAGATCATATGCGAAAGCTAACATCAACCTCAATTAATGTTTGAATGTTTATTTTGGCAAGTTCAGCCTAAGCTTCTCAGAAAAATGTTTAGACCATTATATTGAAATATTTTTAATTATACTACATTATAGAATTACTTTCTCTCTCAAAATCAAACAGTATACATTTTCACTTAAACTAATCTAACCCTCTGTCTTTGTCCAAAGCGTATGCCATTACGCCATTCAGTCTAATTGCTCAAACGTGACCTCTCCCTTTATGGGCCTGGGTTCCGGATAAAAAAACACGCGTCCGGTAATTAAGCTGCGCGAATACTGCTGGCCATCCGAAATTCCGGTCAATTTTCCTTGCGAAAACACCGCCGCTAGGACATAGGCCCTGCGGATCATTAGAAAGAGGGATTACGCCGGCTTTGTATGGGTTTTCTGGACTTTTTCCGGAACATAATGCTTTTTGGGTGAACGTAAATTTTCATGCAATTAATGGTACACGAGATTTTTGGTTTCTTTTAACTTGGATGCTATCCATTACGGGCCTGAAACATCGTATATCTAGACCATGAATTATGTTCAGGACACTCCCTAAATAATCTATCACAGAATTTCAAAACCTAGAACTTATATAATACTGATACTTTAATACTTCTTCAAACATACCTATACATTAATCGCAATACAAAGAGTACAAGTACGTATAAGACAGTAGAACAAAGAGCATAATTGGGTGGCCAGCTCCTACAAGGAGAATCCCAGCACATTTCTCTCAAAGAGCTTGCTAAATAATGAACTCGAAAAAGATTAAGGGCTTGTTCAGCCAAACAAAAGAATGTTGGGGCCTACAACATACTTAGGAGCACTCGCTAATGACCCAAGAGGTCGGATGTCCTCTAACCGCAGGGAATTTTTGAGGGATCCACGAGAGAGTGACTTGCAACCATTTTTAAAGACCCGCTTATTTTCGTGGAGAGGCCTTTGCTTTTTATAAAGAGAGAGGTAACATGCCATGGTTGTTAACAAATTGCTGGAAAGGTTTAAATATTTCAAAAAGTAAATTAAATTATAACCACAATAGAAATATGTATTTTACTAGTATATCTAAATGGTTAATCATTACACATGTATTATTACAGAACTTGCAAAAACTTTATAATATTCTTTACTTATGCACAGACCTACAAACTGTTGAATTAGATAAATCGTAATGTGTAGTTTGTATACAATCTTAGACATATCAAACAGATATGAAATAAAATAGAGCACTAATGGAATTACATACATATGTAAGAATACTCGTACTATCCACGAAAAATGTATCCACAAAATACCCTGAATAAGACCTTTACGAATCGCAAAACGATTTATTTGTATGTAGCTTTAGGTTACGAATAATATCAAAGGCCCGTGGAAAATCCTGGAATCGTGTCCCAAAATCCTAACTTAGCACAAACTATCTGAAAAGATAATTTCGTCGAGCATCCCTCGCACATTGTAGGGGCCTGTCACAATAATCTACGCAGATATGATTGAGGGTGAGACCCCGAAAAACCTCCACGTAATTATGCCGCTGCCTTTCAAAAGAACCTTTTTCGAAGACGAGACGCTTTGACAGGACAAGTTTTTGTCCGACTATGGAATAATATGTAAAAAATATCTATATTTCGACTACTTCATTAGTAAAAAAGAGCGCGCTGTTACGTTTCTTATGCTTAAGTTTCTAGTGAAGAGCCAGTTACATAATATTAATTTATATACATGCTTATATATTAACATTGACTAAGCTAGGGCAGATTCGATAAATTTTATATATCATTGTTATATTTCCCTAAATTATCCTATTAATTTATTTTGAAAATTGACGTGCTGATTCTTCACCAATCCCTGAAACATTCCAGCTTAATTCAACCAAATGCTTTTCAGGTATTTTCTGCCCTACCACTCACTTGGTACTGTTCATCCTAGCGTGACGAGAGCAAAGAGAACCCCAAATATATTTGCTTACGTCACATAACCTGCTAAAGCACAATGCCAAGAGGATTTCTCATCTGATCCGTCACTAAACGGGTCCCAAGGGCGGCGACAAATACAAGCAAACCGTATTTGACACGGTTGAGCAATAGCCTGTAGGTCTACAGGGAAAACGCCTTCAAATATCATCCCCGAATCTATCCGTGTCTACTCTACTAGGTTACGCATATATTGGGTTATACATACTAAACTTTAACTCTAAATCATCACTTTGATCATTAGTTACACCACAGGCTTTTTAAGTCTTTTTTATGGAAATTGCTTGACTTGTAAATAATTAGTATTTAAAATCTGTTTTATTATTTCGTACACCACACTTATTATTGGCAACTAAGATGTAAGAAGTTTTGTGATTGTATTAACACATTGTCGCAGTAGATACGGGTAATATTATTGAATAATTACACTACTAGAAAACACCCGTATAAAGCAAGAATTTGACTTGTTGCTTATGTCTTTGAAGCTCTCTCATTTAAGACATTACCAACCTCAAAACAAAACCGAGCGCTTTACAGATAACATGTTCAAACAAAATATATCATTCATAACATCTCAGCGCACACTACACTGACGGCAACCCTTTAATCTCGAGCAGGAAAACAGAATAATTCATTTAAGACTTGCAGAATAATTCCACAAGCACATTGCAAAGGTGGAGCTTCAAATTCTGTGAAATTTCAAGCAGGCTCTTTGAGTTGTTCGCTGCCAAAGCGCCTTTGAGAGAAACACTTTTTAAAGAGAATATTTAAAATAAACCGGGGATCTTCCTGTTTAGGGAACGTAATGCAATATTCCTGAAAAGATAAACTCGGAATGAGGTAAATGTGGACTAAGAGTCCTGAATGCCAATTCGAATTCTGTTGATGAAACGGGTGCATGTTTACTGGGAAAACTCTGAAGTCTTACACTTCACAGAAACACAGTTAACGACTAAATGTTGTGGTTTTAACAAAATTCTTAGAAAAGTTGTGTTGAAGAAAAACGTTAAATGTCTGAATACCTGAGTAATAATAATCATTACACTCATAATTCTAAATACCCAAAGAATGATAGGTCAAAATAATATTTGGCACCTATTTTACTAAATGTGACAACTCAGAATATATTCATATAGATTAGATTATTCATAAAGTTCACTTAAGTCTTGGAAATTTCACCTAAATCTGAACTTCTACCCTTAAGCAGATTTGGGGTTAACCTGCCATCGATTTCTAAGTTATCGCTCGTTAATTACGGCGTGTATTGTAATGGCTGTCAAAAAGGTCTCACCTAAGTCACCTTTTACAATGGAGCATTATTATAAATGGTCCTAATACCACGTAAGGGATAAAGGGTAAATTTATTGAATTACCTCGAGTCTCGAATAATATAAGGCACCTTTGTAAAATTGAGGTCAAAGGAAACTTGTTTTACTTATTACATACATAGAGTCTATAAGCTAAAAAGCCTTTCAGAGTGGACATCACCTTTTGAAGAATTTGAGAATGATTTTAACCCCTGTCAGTCTTAAGCTAACTGATATGGTTGTAAACGCTTAATCTGTAATTTCGGTAACATTCTAGTTAAGTACCCAATAAATTGCTTTGAAAAAAGAAGCTATTCAGCATTTTCTTTACATGTCTACCTAACAGCGTACTACTACTAAGCTAAGCTTCACAATTTAAGCACGATATTCTAAGCATTCTCTATAATACTTTTGACAGAAGAATCTCCTCTCTAACTCCACACCAACACAAAGCATTAGACTCTTGCTTTTGAAAACCTCTAGAACATTCTTTAATTAGTTTCGTTGGGAACAAAAGCGACAGGGGCGCATTCCGAAGCGAAAGAGTTAATCGAATCTCCTACGGGCGCACCGGGAGCGCATGAATCAATAGAGTGTTCCGATTGAGCTGACACAATGGCAAAGGAGCAAAGGACTTGTGGAATGCAGTGCGGGCATGGGCGCTTAGCGATTTTTAGTTTAGTTGCTAGGGTAGGGGAAAGGGATGTATCATAATTTTAAGAATATTTCAGATATGTATTTTTAAACTTGTTTTTTGTGTTAAGCTGATATGAAGTGATAGTGACCAGTGGCACTCGTAGTTTTAATATACTGCAGGTTTCTTAGGTGATGGCTAACCCAATACCATTCTGGATATTGGATATTTCCAAGTTCATTAGCTAAGGTAGCAGTAGCTAAGTTAACTAGGTTCTAATCATTGCTTGAGGACAAATTAAAATAAAATCTTATAACTTTCTATCTACTAAACTTTATCATTTATAAACAGTAACTGCTGACCAGACCAACATAAGACATTTTAAAACATTCTATAAAATCGCTTTTTGCTTATGCCTACACAACCCTTAGTTCGGCGCACTGCACCGGCTACTTTTGTAAGGATAGATTGCAATCATCGCCCTCCGCCGCATTCATGTAGCCCTAGTACTTGTCGTTCGGACCACATACTCGCCACACGTGACTTCGTGACATGCCCATCCCCCCTCTTTAGGGGCAACCCACCTTTCGATAGAATTTATTTTTACGTAATTACGGAACAAAAAGAATATCATTATTTCTAAGCTGGGATCCATCATAACATAAAAAATATTAAAAAAGAAACAAAATTATGCAACTATCTAAAATAAACAAATATACTCTTGATAATAAATACACTTTCAATTAAAAATTTACACGTTCCCTACATATCCCAAAGACAATTCAAATACATAAATTCCTAATGAAATTAGTGATATTACATTATTAGATGTGAATAAATTTTGACGGTTAAAAATCTCAGTCAAATCGGTTGCAGTTAGGTGATCAACACAATGATTCTCACACCAACGGTTAAGTTCTCATGGGATATTTTCCCATGGTATTATTATTTGTCTACCTACTATACAACATATTGTAAAGGATTTTTTACTATGTCAGATTTGGTCGTTAAATAATTTGTAAATGACTGACTCTTTGGGATGTTTAAGAAAGATTTCAGCGTTATTACACTGGTTTTAAAGATAACACAATATTTGTAGGTTTTGATAGACTTGGCTAGGTAAAAAAATCATTACAATTACATTATGAATAGCAATAATATTATTAAAAAACAGAAATTGAGGTTATGACAACTAATTCTCAATTTTATTCTATTTTTTACGGTTAAATTAAACATGTAAGAATATTTTTCATACAATAAAGTCATCGAACTATGACGTCCGCCATTTACAACTCGATTGCATTCCGTTCGTAACGTATGCACGTACAACGGAAATAAAAAAAGAACGTTAAACCAGTCTGGGAACAAACCTGGACCCCTGGGATTCTACAGGCCGCCGTGGGAAAGAAATCCAATACTTTAAGGATACCAAGTACTAGGGTCGCATAACCGAGTGAGAGCTCGCGTGTAGTTTTACGCATACGAAGGACGCGCGGCCACGAAAGACAGGTTTAAAAGAATGCGTTTCGCAACTTTAATTCAGTATTTTAGTTACTTTATTAAAGCATAAAAATATACATTAAGCACAGAATAACTTTGTTGAAGCTATGAAGGAGATATGCACAAAGTTTTTAAGCACAAACTGGCGGATAAAAGGATCAAATAAATAGTTCGTTAAAAGTTCCCACGAGTTTTTACGTTCAACGGCAAAAAAATACGTTATGAGAAATTCCTGTGGTACCGTGGGAAGAATCTTCCATATTATTAGTACTCGCGGTACCAGGGCTGCAGAATTGCATAAGAGATCTTTCAAAGGATATGGTTAAGGTGTGTTACACACTTGATTTGCAATATTTAAATAAGCATGGAATACTAATAATCCACCATGGTTAATAACTTTTGGGAATGAAATTAATAAATCAACATACCAATCAATTATTGAATTATTATCATTAAGTCAAATTTCCTAACACAGAAAAATTATACCATATTCTTTTGATTAAAAATCTTTACCCCTTCAACAGGGTGATTTTGATTAAGATTCACTAGAAACTTTTGTTTTAGCTACCTCATCGGGGATTCTGGACGTAACTGTATATTTAGCTATGCTAACATAACTTATTAATATAACATATCACCATACATTCCTAAAATTCCATCAAATCTCATAAGGATTAGTAAGCGACAACATAGTGTAGCGCAACCCTTAAAATGCATCTTGAGTCTTGTTGGAATTATAAAAAAAGGATGCGAACAAGGCCTTGCTCGTGGGAAAAAGTCTGCGTACTAATATCGATCATGATACTAGGCTAGCATGGGAGTGGAAGAGTGGTGAAGGATACGTTAACAATAATAAATTATATAAATATTTATTCCCATCAGTAGTTCGTATCTCTAGAGCAAGGATAACAATAATTTATGGAATTATTTATCATTTAAATATTTAGCAGAAACGCTTCCTGAGAGGAAAACAATATTTATAATTACTCTGTGTGAGAGTGAATAGAAAAATTATCCAGTAAATATTTGTTCACGTATTAATTGTATTAAATTTGATGTTTTGTTGCACACATATATAAAAAATATCACATACTCTATGTGACAATAAAGTTCATCTACACTAAAACATTCTTGTGAGGAACTTAAATGTACCTGTCACATTAAGGAATGCAATGTAAAAAGTACAAAACCAAACTTACACTAGCCGTGGGAAAATATGTCCATACCTTCAAGACCTATAGTACTAGGCAAACATAACGAGAGAGGAGTTATTCGCGGAGCATTAATTACGTATTCATACTTGTAGGGTAGTGACCATTCCTACTTGGTGTGTGTATATTTTATTTTGTTTGCTACGATTTCGAACTACATATGTCAGATCAATTTCTACAGTAACCGCTATCTCATTTTAGTTGAACTTAATAGTAACTCATTCTATTTCAGAATATACAATTTTAAAAAAATTATGACATCGCAAACCCAATATTCATGCTAAAAAGTGATATAGGACATATTATATCTCAGCGGTTTTGTCCACTCCGAATGAGATTGAAAGACGTTAATGTACATGTAAATAAAAAATAACGATTGCAAATTATATGAAAACACATCAAAACTACTATTCAAATAAATTAGTACATTTTTCAATATATTTCGTAGCATATTTATACAATTACTGAAATTATTTTCCAATATAGTGTCTTCATAAGTCATAACGTCGTAATATAATCGTCAAATAAGAATAGTGTTACATGAAATATCTAGACCTAAAATAAGAGACGAAGAGCCTAACCTACCCAATTTCATTTTGACTCTTGGTACATTTTCTTACGGAACAAGTACCAGGAAATCATGATGTAACAGAGAAAATTCAATATCCTACGTGTAGAATTCGAGAACAGCAAGCGGACGCTCGCTCGAGCGACCTGCTATGTGACTTGGGTTTCTAGTACATCTGGATATTATTTAGCCTACCCTTACAATGGTTTCGTAAACGAAAGTCATATTGATGGAATTTGTTGTTGAATAAGAAAAATATATTAAATTTAACTAATAACAGAGTTTTTTGTAATAAATCATGCCATTTTTGTATTTGTGTAATCAAGAATAACCTAGTCACTTTAATATTCATTGAAAGTAGTTTTTTTCCAAAAGTTATTCTTATGACTTTTATGGTTGAGAATTTATTTCAGTCCTAGAAGTAGTTCCTTTAAAAATATTAGTATCTCTTTTATTTTTGCTCACCTACGCCTTGTTAGATACTCTCTTAAGCCCTAGAATTATGTTAAATAACGTAATCACAAACCTCTTTTCCTTTGAAGTAAATAAAAAAGTAAGAAATATAGGCACTACATTTAAGACTACCCGCAATTGTCCGAGTCAAAGCTGAGGGTAGGTAAGAGCAGAGAGAACCGGAAGCTGCAACGCGGCCATATTGATGGGCGGAAATGCCTCTATGTGGAACGCGGGAAACGGATGAACCGCCATTGTGGCTTCTGTCTGGATGCGCTCACAGAGGCATGAATTTACTGCACACACATACTTGCATCGCTACATTTACTGCATTTAGTTCAGCTACTGTTAAATTTGTTTAATAGAAAATACTTTGTTTAATAGCAAGAGTTACTGTTAACATACGTTACGTGAGTTCAAGGTGGTAATTCTACATTGTAGCCATGGAAAACCTTCTAACACTAGATAAATACATAATGTAGGATTAAGTTCGGTTTGATCTTGAGCAACCAATAGATGGATACTTAAATCCTTTCCTTTCACGAAAAGCTTATGGTATAGATTAACTATAATACCGATAGGATATTTTCTATAATATCGAAATGTGATACTGCTATAGTAGGCTTCTCAGTATCTCTGGCAAAATAGTTTGGCTTTAAAACCATTCTCCTAAGGTGAGGGATTGATGATACCCATATGTCACAGTAAAGACCTATTGTCGTTCATTTCGTTTTTTTGTGCGGTTGGCAACTTCTTACAATCGTTATAATAGAAGCAAACATATAGCAGTAGACGACTGTCAGCGAAAATCCATAAAACCATTATGGAAAAAATGCACAAAGAAAGCTTATAATAAATTGTCACAACGAGATACCAGGGCGACATAAGGTCGCTGCGGGTAACATCGATCACGTAACATCACCCCGTGTAGGGTGCTTATTCTTATGCAGTTATTTGGAAATTTAGGGACTTTTATGCTAAATGAAAAAGATGATTTTGGAGCTTAAATGTGCAGTTTTTTATGTTATAGGTAAGTGTTTATACATAACTGTCTATTTACTTAACTGTAAGATTATAATGATTTTATTACAAGTAAAATAGACGGTAAAATCCTACAATCATCTTTTATTAACATGTAAAGTACGAGTAGCACGAAGTTTAAAAATTGAAACTACTGTTATTCTGATAAATATTGACTTTGTCAACTATTTATCAAAGCGTCCTGAATCATACTCCAACTAATACCAATATTATTTAAAGTTGTATACAAAAGAGAAGTTATTTAAACGATCCCAATGATAAGAATAAGTCCCAAATTGAATGCTACAATTTTCATTGGATAGTGTCCAAAAGTATTCCCGCCAGCACGGGTGGGCCTCGCCATAACTCAGAGGAGCACTGTTTTAGGATCTGTGCCAAGCGTTTGACTTCGTTCACACTACTTTCACGAAAATATGTGAGCGCCTTATTATATTAAACCTGCTAGTTTCGCACATATTTCAGCGCCTTTATGGCCCAATGTGATATCATAAAGAAAGAGTTTTGTGGTATATGATCGCTTTCGTTCTAACGATTACAAAAACTTTTTTAGTAGCATTGTCTCTGACTTTAAGTATTTTAAACTGTCCATACGTTTTAGTCTGACGCTAATCAGTGTCTTCAATAATTACCTTATTCAACAAAAGCTACATACAATGTTTTGTTAACGTTACTACTTGCTGTTAAGCACAATAATTTTATTGAATCTTACAATATTCGATATACTTCTTAATGTTTCACTTTCTCATAAGCTTGTGTACTTGGTACTAGTTCTGTGTCTTGTTATTTTTTGTGTCGTCTATGCGTACAGTGAATAAAGTTATTTCTTCTTTACTTATATCCTGTAATAACAACGACACACGAAAAATCAACCGTTCAACAACAAAAGCAGTCAAATCAGTATCGGTTACAAAGGGCTTGTCTGGCCCAGTTTTCCCCAACATAAATAAAGGCTAACCCGCTGAGGTTTCGGCGAAGAATTGAATAAACAGGAACAGGTGGGCTCCATATCAATTGAGTCAATCTCAAAGGTCAGAGGGCCTTCCGCCGAATGCCAAGTGCAAATATTCCCTTGGGCTGCGGCGGACCGGCATTTATTATGTGCCTTTACCGGCTGAATAGCTAATATTTTATGATCCTTATGCGTACTTTGACTTGTAGGCTACGAGCTACTATAATATGTACTTAGATATATTCAGGCTACGATATGTACTGAGAAATATACATATATACGCGTACTTTTACCTACCCTCAAAAGTATAATATTTCCTCCATCACTTTTATCAGTGCTATTGATGATATATGTACTTTTATAATCAACAACAAGTATTTGTTGAACGGCCAATACTGACAACCAGTACTTGACTGTCAAGGTACATCACAGAATGCCAAAATGTAAGAGTCATCTCTCCGATTTATTACAGAACACTTTTAACCATAGACTTAGTCGCTAAAATTGAATAGTAATTTTACTACTAAACTCCTAACACTTCATAGAACAAGTACCAGGCTCCCAACACATCTAAGGAAGTCGTTTCCACCAACTTACAGATTCAATACGCAAAGAGCACCTAGCAAATTAGACAACACGAGTATAAATAAAACGGGCATCTCCCGAAGAATACACCAGGGCGTCATGCATAAAGAATGAGGATAAAGCGACAGAGCGACCGGCATAATAGCCCAGTGTCTGGAAGAAAGGACTATTCTGTAAGACTACATATGGAGGAATCGGATAGAGAATACAAATGGGTTGACGATGAAACGGTACGAGTATTGATGAGATTGATCGAAACGTTGAACGTGACACATTGTTATATGTATTATTTCGACTGCACATATTTACACATAAAGTATACCTTATTCTTTCAATCTTTGTTGGTGTTAATGTTATCTTCTAGGTCACCTGGAGCATTACTACAGAGCTTATGAAGATATCAATATGGATTGGACAAAGATTTCTAGCGCTTTGTCTCATAAGGAATGTATAAAGCCAAATTTGGACGGTGGAGGCCACGTAGAACTTACACAGAGCAAATTGGTGTACGTAATTTGAACAACAGAAGAGCATGTATGAGTAGGTTAATGGATATGAAAGAAGCAAGAGACATTTGTCAGGAACGTTTCAGGTGGAGATTGATAGTCTCTGCATATGTATTTTATATGTCTCATGAGTTTGAATTATCCAAATCCCTTAGTTACAAATTTATAGAAAAGAAAACATATTAAAAAAAACAGTATTCACCGAAAAAGCCAAAATCTCAAGTCAGTACGGAGCCGCCCTAAACGGAGTGGTGTAAATATTTTCCCTCTCGCGACGCTAAAAGGGAAAATAAAAGGTAAAATTGAGATAGCTGGAGGAGATTAATGTATTATGCGTGATTGAAAAAGGTTCGGCGAACATGCGGGGTAAATAATGGGCCAAATAATGGGGTAAGTGAACGCACGAAACTCGATCTCGTCACTCGGGGTAAATAAGGCCTGGCTCCATTATTGTTGCGTCAGCAGCAGTCGCCCGGTAGAAGACTGATTGTTCCACGTTTTCTATGTAACTACTCGGATTTGTTATATGTAGTTTCGATTGGTACTGTTATGGGTGGTAGAAATTTGGCTTGGTTCGTAAAGCCTAAGAAAATGAGAAGACTTGTGGTATAAGCTGCCATAATCAAGTCAATTTACTATCAGAGCCTCAACACTTCGCCTCTAAGAGAAATTGGTGCTCAGTGTATTTACCATGTTAGTCAAAAGACGAAAAAAACTAGGTTTTGGAATATGGAATGTAACTGAGTTTCTTTAAATACAGTATGGTAACAAAGAATGATACACGAGCCTTATTTCTGTTCTAGCCTTATTACGTATGACATTTCTAACGATATCAGTCTTCACCTTGAAAAACCTTCATTAGATTACCGGCTTCCTTGTAAAATCTCGCTGTCAAAATCTGTTTAGCAGGTTAATATCCGGTATGATTAAGCAGCAAAGACGTCTCGTTAAGATCGGCATGATTAAACTTTTTCGCTTAAACCTCCGCCGCTAATTGACTTCGTAATTAGTTGACATAATCTGGCGTAACAGATGCTTTGCCGCTGCCTACTTTGGGTAATGCAATTAGGGTAACGAAATGCATAATTTCGAAATAAAAGCTATTACTTCTGAAATGTAGGGGTAGGTCGTTCCACATATTCTACCTACAGATGTAACATCTGAGAATAAAAATCAGTACCCCTGACTTTCAAATAAGTAAAAGTGAATGGACATTATTTAAAGATTGTATAGGCCATATCAAAATTGGTAAAACTAGAGGATTATTATTATGTATGTGATTTTACATATCTACAATATGCTGCTAGACTTACAACTTATTTTAAACACTTCAACCAGGCTGACTTTCTGCCAAGCGAGTCTAAAGGCTATGCTTTTTTATTATTATGTTACCCAAATGTTGCCCTTTGATCAAGACTTTACCATTTCCACAGATAAATTAAGGAGGTCAACTTATATATTTCAGCATTCCTTTGTAAATATATTTCACGTTCCCACTCCTAAAACAACACAATCCATCAACCTGCTCCTCACAGATCACTTGTTTACAGGAACCATAAAACCAATAACCTCATTTTCCAATACAACACTATTTCCTAGAAAAATTACGCCTCAACAATTTCCTTCAAGTTTTCCCTTAGCTTGATCACGAACTTCGCAACCGCAAATTCACTTAGCAACTTCACATACATACATTTACATTCACGTTCTTTATTCCCTTTAGGGGTTGGTAGAACCGTAGAGTTACGATTTTAGCTTTAGCTTGATATAGGCTCCTAACTGATTGAATTCAATTTTAAAGTCATAAGATATGGACTGTATGGCCGAATAAATTATTACCTCTATAAGTATTACTTTGTGCTAATTCCTACCCCATCACCCATTGAAAACCTATCCCATAGTAGATCCAGGACATTCCGGGAAGAACGGCAGCTAGTTTGCTCCCTATTTACGTACAGCTATCACGGGACATTAAGTTAACAACAAGGCCATATTAAGTCTATTGTCTACCCATCAGTAGGGCCATTGTTTGTTCTATATTTAAACAATACCTTCGTGATTCCTTTCTTTCTAAGTGCTATCTTGTTACGTTGTTTTTCTATCCCGTGGTGGTTTGGGATTTTGACTTATATCTACGTACATATCGAAATAGACGTAGAGTTAATTAAGATTGTTAAATTAATTAAATATATTATTAATAGTACTATTAATATTAATTTATGTGTATAGGATAGCTTCTAAGACTGTTTAATGTTAATAGATGTAGATTTATTAATATGAAACTCTCAATACCTTAAAACTCTTAAAACCTCCCCTAATACTCTAAACGGAACATAATAAGCTAATAGCATATTATTAATAGCAAAAAGTTTTTCTATACTTGCTCATCTCGAGTGAATAAATGATTACGATAGAGATTCTATCCTAATCATTTATTCATTAAGGAAGAGGAAATCAATAACAATTACGATTGTTCCTGGACGTATGTCTTAAGGGATTAGATACTTACATATGAAATACTTTTTGTATTCATTATAAGGATCATAAAAATCATATCATAATACATTGCAGTAGTTATGATTCGTTATATTCCTCTTATTTAATTTAATAGATTTTTTTCTAAAATATCTCTTGAATATATCTAATCAACGTACAATAGCGCAAAGAAACACACGCGAACACATAATAATACAAAACTACACACAACTGAAAACAGTTGAAATTTTCAGCCCAAAATTACTCTTAGAGCCTCTGTAATCTTATTATCGCTCGGCACGCCCCCTCTCGGAGAAGGCAATTCATCCCCCGCTGATTACTCGTAAGCTATCAATTTCCCCATTTGCTCCCGATATTTGAATTGGGAAAAACCGCCCTTGAGGCCCTTAAGAAAACGATCCGCCCTTACGCAGATTAATTCTTAATTTGAGACCAAATCACGTGTACGAAATGTTTGTAGAACAAATAGGTTTAAATATTGAATAAAGGCTATTAGAAAAATGATTAAAGCTTTGTAATTATTGCAGTGTGGTTACAGCTGTCACTGTACTATCTGGTTAACTTGGATATGAGGTGGCCATTCAAGAACTACACAATTATGGAGAAGGACACACGAACCCTTTGACTACTCAAGGTAAAGTGGTCTTGAAAGTGTTTATTTTGTATGTTTGATAAAATGTATGTATGCTCATCAAGTAACAAACATGATTATAGATAACATGAACATCATTTGTAAATCTAATAACAATAAACGGAGATGTGAAACCTTTCTGTCACATAATGCTTATTTTAAGTAGCCAAGTAAGCCTGTACCCATTTCAATTCTGTCGCCCTTGAATACAATATAGTTTTGACTTAAAAGGGTTAACTCATTCCCACAAGTACTAGGGTAACATAACTCGTACGGAAAGAAACAGACAAAATCAGGTATAGTCTACCGTTCTAGGACCGTTAAGATAGTAAAAAATATAATGGGGTAAGATGTTTTTGATCTTCCCGCGTTTAAATCTTAATGTTCCGATCCTTTTTACCCGTGGCGTGGGAATATGTTTTTTGGTAATAAAATATACGATTCGAATTTTTTATTACGTCGAATGAAACATAATTTTGTGACTATTTTATAATATATAAATCTAGTAGGTAAATCGAAAATGAATAAGAGCAATAATTGTTAGATTCAATTAAGTTTCAATAGCTTTGACGAAAATGAAACATATCCGTTAGTTACCTCTTACGACATGATTTTTCAGATCCTGGTAAACTACTTTCACTTATACAATTCGGTATACTTACACACAGTGCATAAAGGTACTTGATAATACTTTCTTCATACTACTACTATGTATTTGTTATACTAAAACCACATCCACCTCACCTCCAGACCTATTTCAGATCTGGCAAAATCTAGGTACACACACCAAAATACTAGCTTAGGACCCAAGACGACCTAAATCTAGACCAGAACAGCCTAAGACCACATAAGACCTATCTAAGCCGCGGCCAGTGCGCTCGGCCGAACAAGAGAATTCAATTAGGGAAGTTTCGATTGGCGTAATCGATACAGTCCCCTTATTCGTAGTGGAAACAGGTGATGGGCTAGTAATTGTTTATAGATGCATAGTCTTATATAGTCTTGCATAGTCTGGTCGTTGATATATGCTATATATGTATTTATCTGTATATATAATATGTATACAGTTTTTAAATATACGTTGACTAGTACCCTTAACACAAGTCTTAAATGTACTTAACAAGGGGCTAGTTTAATTGGTGTGATTTCCAATTATTTTTTATATACTCATACATACTTTAATGCGTAGAGGTAGGAAGTGGTTGAGGAGTTTAATACGAAAGCACAGATAATATAATACTACACGAAAGTTTAAAGTTCGAATCGCAATGCATCAATAATGGTGCTATATCACTTCTACAGAATGCCTAACTTTGTGATGATGTCTGCCTATTCTTTAGAATATAAATTATCAGTCATCTGGTTGCTTAGAGACTTACAGATTCACGGAAAGTAAAGAATATTGTTCAGAGTTTACTACTATGTGTTCACAGTATTTTTGATACGAATAGCTTGCCGCAATTTAAAATATTCTTTGGTGATTAAAGCATTATGTTAAAAAAAAACATATGACAGTTACCCATTAAGCACGCACACATACTCATTCACACTTTATTCTTTTTAGTTCGAGACCCCGACAAGCTTTTAATAGTTATGACAGCCAAACCGTATCTGCTCCTGAGTCGAAACAACCTCTTACAAATTCATGATCGCCTAGTACCTGTGAGAAACTAGGTCAACCCTTTAAGGATTTTGAAACGTAAAAAACGAATGAATGGGTGTTTCGATTCTTTAGGCTTTTAGGTGAAGACTCTTGTGATTGAGTTGATTGATTTAAATATTTTAAAGGGAAAGAATCAATACTGGAAAATAGTAAAGTAAGATGAGGAAATGTAACTGTATAATATTGCAACTAAGACAGTACTCTTACCAAACTTATTGACTTACAAAAACTCACGACCTTTCAATATATTCTGGACAGACAGAACGTCGGACAAGTAATAACTTCTCATTGTCCTTAGCATAGCCTGTAGTATTTTATTATCTGTGGCATAGCTGATAGCTACGGACTACGTTAGTGATGTTTAGGAGTATCGGTGATGGATTAACATCGCTTCATAGATAAGATTAGATTTGCAGCATGTCATAAGATGCAACTAGAGAGAAAACTGAAAACTAACTACTTAAAACTTAGAGTGATGCATATCCATGAGCTTCCGTAAAGTCTAGCTACCATTTTCTAAGGAAAAGAGCGTGAACTATACATGTTTGAGTTAAACAATACGCATTAACTTGTGCTAATTACGACTGAGGATATACTAGGCCTCTTTCTTTTCTTTTCACCCCGATACATTCCCATCCAGTTACCAGGACTTCATAAAACGTAAGCGGACCTTAGCATCACGGGTATAGTACGGCTGGTCGTCCTAAGCTCGTTACTTCAAACAAAGGGGCAGATTACGTAACTGTCCTGTCATCCCCTCGGCTACACGACGAGAATTGACAGATTAATTGGTTGCGGTCTCTGTCGGGATGTACTTGGATGGGATGCATATATACCCGGGTTTAGATCGGGTAAGATTTACACTAAGGTTCCATAAGACAAGAACATTACCCTGTGTAACAGGATTATATTGAAGATGTGTTTGTTTCATGAAAGTAAGACTAGTTTTGAGAGATATACTGTTTGAGCTTAGATATGACGTTCACTGCCTCTTTCTTTGCTTTGCTTTAATAAAAATCTTTTAAACGACCATGACCAAAAACTTGTGACGAAATATTCTTCTGCTTTTAGACACATTTATGTAAGAAATTAGGCAATTTTGTCGTTGTCAGAATAAATAACAAAACTATTAAACAAACTCATTTTATCAATTTCCTACGACATGCCAAGTACAAGCCATTCAAATCCAAAAGGTAACAAATATTTTCCCTACGAACAAAACTCAGTTTTCCCAAAACCCCTTACGTCAATGCTGTCAAGCAGATTGACAGCTAGTCAGGTCACGTACAGTCCCATCACATGCCAACCGGGTAGACTCAACGAGCGTGGAGTCGACGTTGTCACGAAAACAATCTTCCTAATGGACTCGATGAATTTCATTTATGTAACGTAGAGGCGACGAGTAACCTGCACTATGTATGATCCACTATGTAAGGGTATATTCCAGCCATGTATCACGTACGTAATATCCGAAGAGTGGACTTAAGTAAAGGGTATGACAAATCATAGTAATTTAGAATCTCGAGTTAGTATAACTGAGAAATATTTCAGGAATTTCTGGATCGCTCCTTACTTAGAGAATATGGAGGGAGTATTTACAGCGTATGACTAACACATTAATGAGTTATATTCAAATTGATAATGTAGATGTAAAAGTGTATGTTCGTTATACTATAATTAAAGCCTTATTCAATTATTATAATCACATACTCGTAACGTCGAGGACACAAACGTTTTGCAGGCGCTAGTTGTCTATTTCGAAGGCAAAGAGGCAGGTTTCCTCAAGTTTTCCCTCTTTATATAATTAAACTCTTTATACGTAGTCATCTACCTATACATCTAGCATCCATTCCGCAAAAGGCTACAAGGGCGCTTCATTAAAACTCTTCGACGGCCGATCGAGGGACAAATATTTGCTTCCCGATCAGTTACTGGCCAATGCGAGCGAAATTAGACTTTATCTTTGCAACTATACGTTCGCGTTTGAGTCTGCATGAAAGTTTCCTTGGGAGAGATCGATTAGAGGGTTACGTGGTAAGATTCACTTGGTTACGGGCATATATATAGTGCGGATTGTTACAAGGGTAGACAGATATGGAGTGGTTATAATTGCATCTCAAAAGTGTTTATTGACTTCAAGACTTCATACTAATGAAATTCTTATACCTATACACACTTAATACAATGAAGAGTACGACTGCCATCACTAAAAAGGCCCATATCTAAAACACTTTGTTAAACTTGAGTAGTTTCATCGGTATAACACAAAAATAGAACCGTAGAAACCACAGAGCCAAGTTAGAGTTCCTTAGAGAATAGAGATTCAATGACCCGTCAACAAGTAAATGTATCACCAAGTGAAAATTGGGGTAATTCGGGACAAAGAGCACTTTCAGACCTTAAGAGATAATAGTTGTCACATAAAAAGGACTATTACACGAATAGCCAACTGATGGGGTCTCCATTTGGACAGTTGTGAGGCAGCCATTATTGATTTTAAGGAAATCACTTCTCCCAAGGGTAGGTTGAAACAGAATCTATTAACATAGACTGAAGTTATAGAGAATTAGGTAAGCTTTCTGGATTTATTAATAGGTTATCGTAAAGTGTCCAATACTTGAAAATCTAAGAAGCATCTGAACACGTTAACATGTAACATTTGTTACGATGATTACTATAGTGAAAAGTGAATTTGATGCCGTCATAAATCACTTTCTTTGCTATCTCTGAGTTGAAACAGTGACTTATTATGTGAGTAATTTAAGTAGAAATTTTTAGTAGGATTGTTAGAAAACTTATATTCCACATGGATTTAATTTTATTTACCGTTAAGTGACTCTTAACTATACACAAACATACACAGAAGACTCATATTCTAGATTCCAATATTGGAATACTACAAAAAAGACTAACAATACCAACTGTATTAACGAAAATCCATATCGATACCAATCTTTAAATATAACCTTTTATTTTGAACTCTATTTACACAACCCATTTATCCACGTAAAGTACACATACAAACGTAATATCTCAATTCCATTTATATGACATACGAGTATACTAAAATATAAATATACAAGAGACTATCTAATGATCTTGCTGGAGGGAATTAAATGTCAATCATATTAAATGTGGAGAATACTATTGTAAACAGCATTCTACTGCCAATATCAAAAGTAATTTTAACAAGCATAATATAGTGCGGAATGTGAGTAGTGTAAAACACAGAAGATTATGGATGAGAAGATTAATGGCCGTGTATGTCACAGGAAGATTTGTCAAAAGAATGTATGTCTCATTGAATGTAGCGGCATGAAAATATGAATGTACATATCATACATATATTCACGCCTCTACCCATCAAAGTCATTAAGTTCTTCACAACAAAACGTGAATATTTATACCTTCACACTTGTATAATACCACTTCCACCGGCATCGTTCAGACACCTTGAGAGCCTTAAACCGTTACAGCGTTCGTAAACGTAGCAGCGAGTGACGTAAAATGCACACAAAATAGCCGACCACCCCTAACAGCCTGTCACGTGGAACCAACTGGTTGTTACTGCAGTCACATAAAGATATACCCTTGGTGTAGTGGCGTTGGTAGGTGTTAAAAGAACAAGTACTCGTGCTACGTAACGGATGTTTTAGTGTATTTAGTAGCACAGGTCAGTTGTTTGGGTAGGTGCAGATATACATGTTCTCAGGTCCTTAAAACCCTTATTGAGTAGGAAGAACATGTAAGACATATATCACCGCGGTTACCTTAAGATCAACTATGCTCACATTGTTCAATAGTTTATATTTCCTTTACGAAAAACGAGACCAGGTAGAATATTCTTTAAGTCCCAGGGTAGCATAAAAAATCCTTAGTGCTGTATTATTAGGAGACAATAAAAGCATCTCGTAACATTACTAATACACAACACGTAACACCTTTCTGTTTATTAGGTCCGTATACTTCTATTCTTATTTCAGACTATTTACAAATCTTCTTTGACTTTACAAATCAATAATAATAATTAGTAATCATCATACATGATGCTGCATGTTATAAATAACACAAATCCTCTATAATATTCCTTCAAGCTGAAACTTTATTTTCCAAGCTCAATCACGAGAGCTTACACAAAATTAATAACCACCATTAACCGAACCCAGCCAGCAAAATATGCAAGAGCAAATTACATAACAAATCCCGCTTTAATGCCATCAAACGCTTATAAATCGACTATGGTGCAAGACGGGTCGCCCAGTGTTGCCAACCTAACGAAGACAAAGCCTTGCAATTTATAATGAAGTTGCCAGTGAACCAAGCGCTGAATTACGTCTCGGAACAACTGAAGCCCGACTTGAGAAGCTCGCAATCATTTGTTTTGAATAAGAAATGCGATTTTACTCCGAACATGAAAGCACGAGGACTTTGAAGATGGAAAATGTCGGCAAGTTATTGTGTTGCATATGTCTTCAATCGTTGTTTGAAATAATTGCGAATCATTATGTTACATGTCCTATTTTCTATTATTTTTTTTAATATTGCCGTGGTATGGTGCATTAATATGGAATGAAGAGATAGTTAGACCACTGTCCAATAAATCATATTAAATTTAGTACCTTAATAGGTTCCTATAAAACACGATCAAACTGAGAATAAAGACTGATAGTTAGCATTCTATTAACAAATAATTTCAGAGTCGAGTAGTGCGAGAAAAATGGTTGAATATCCTTTAATAAAATTAGATGTAGATTATATTGAGATGAATATTGATGAATTAGTGTAGGACTGACAACCTACTGTGAATTAAAATCGAATCTTAATCCCTAAATTTATCATACGGAGTATTTTTTTGCTTAGCAAGTACAGTTTTCCTCATATAGCATAGTACGTAATAGATAAACTGTATTCTCCAACGATTATAGCCATCAAAAAACTATCTTCGGCCCCAGGGAGCAACCAATTTCCCCTAAATCAATAGTGCTCTATCTCTCGAGCATTACGGGGTAATAGCACGATATTGGACCCTATGGGACACTGAAGTTTTTATATGTTATCCGACTTTTCTGTCTTGATACAGAAGCATTATTATTTCACTACTATTTGTATTGATTGAAATTATATGTCAAATTATAATAAAGTCTTAAAATCGTATTGTGAATGCACCACTAAGAGCTATGCTAATAGTCTACGATGAAAATTTACGATTATACCTTTAAGGTAGGTAGGTAGTTAGGTTCTCGTAATTTTACGGGAAGAAATAAACTTAAAGACACGATGCACTGTCGTGTGTGTGTGTACTTACTTTTAATTAAAACATACATATACGAGTATGTTATTGCACAAATTTTCAAACAAAAATTAATCACCAACCCCGCTTGATTGAGCCATAACATTGAACCTTCGCAAAATGAGATCGCTAATTAAATCGCAGACTCCAAACTTCGTCAATATTTATTGCGAATTCTTACAAACAAACAGATTCCTTTGAGGCGCCTATTAATCGGCGCGAGCAGAATTAATAAAAGTCAATTAATTACGAAAAGGCGGCGATAGAGGGCTGCCCCCAATTACCCGACGCGGTCTCATTGCCAGCAAGCGGCTGTACTTGTTTATTCAATGTTCATAACAACCCTATTTATACATAATTATAGAGAAATTGAAAGGCAGTAATTTTGTTCATCTTGTAAAATACTGACGAAGACAGAGTCGACACACTGAAATTTTTAATCAACCATTTCAGTTTTTCACACTATAATTATATCAGTTATTTCAATGCAATTCATTGAAATAACTGTATACGTGTTATCTAAAAGTACATTACCACAAATAAGAATATGCCTACATTTCATGCAACATTCTGATGCCTACATTTCATGCAACTCTGATGATATATGAAAAGTGACAGAGGAAATTAGATTCTCAAAGTGAATGTGCTGTCCAATAGAAAGGATTGAAGTACGTAAGAATACGAACATATGTTAAAATAAAACAAACAAACTAAATCAAGAAGTAATAAAAAACATACATCTCCAGATCATTACCAATCTCTTTCCCACATCGCTATATGAACGAGAGAGACGAAACGAGTTGCACCAAGCAAAGTGCACTGAACAAAAGGCTGCATCGGGGCAACGGACGCACTCCTCTAAAGCTCTGTGGCCCTGGTACATTTTGGGCCCGGGGCACCTACGCACTTTCTAAAATTAGCTCTCTCGCTTGATATATGAATCATAAGTGTACGTAGAATTCATTCAGCTGAGTTGAAAGATATGCTACGTCACGTCTCGTTTACAGCTGTTCTTGAACTGTTTCTCAAAACAATGTATTTGAATGAAATATTCCGTTGTAATGGTCCTTCTAATTATGGTCGAAATCAATGCAATTGACCGAATGACCAAATTGGAAATAAAAACAAAAAAGCAATCGTGCAATAACTACGGAGCACTTTTTTACTTCTTTGTGCGAGTAATAATATATCTTATTTGTTGCTATACTTATGAATCTTTCAATATGAGTTGTAAATCTGTCAATTTCTTTGAAATTAATTATCGAGTGAACGCGCAAAACATTAGCAATCATTTCAAATCTTAGTACAAATTATTTCATAGTCTAGATTCCAAAGCAATCTACAATTAGTATCTAATGAACTGGAAGGCCTGATTTTAGCAAATCTAAGGGTAACTTCAGAACCCATTTCCAAGAAATCTTGAAAAGCACTCCAATCGAAATCAACTCGATCGCCAAATTCTAATTAAACGTCACTACAGACACAGCCTAAGCATTCGGCCTGATTAATTTTGGATAATGACTCATCCAGGGATAATACAATCAGAAGCTATTAGTATCGTGAAGATACTCACAGGCACGACTGAATTTACGATTACATTTCAGTGAGAAATGTGTTTAAATACCTATAGCATAGCAAATGCCTACAAGAAATAAAGGTTTCTACTTGTCCTTCTACGCCGAGAGTGTATGAGAAGATGTATGAATGTCAATGAAGCGAAAGTGGTCTGTCAGGATCGGAACAAATGGGGATCCGTGATCTCTACCTACCCCTATACAGGGAATCAGGCGTGATGTGTATGTATGTATGTATGTACTTGTCCTTCTGCCCGTTGAGTTTAAAACGCTTCCCCGAATCCTGGGTAATCAATTCAAATCACAAAATACTACAAAAACCGGCAGAAATTATGGTTTCCATAAATTGTATCTTAA
Organism: Leucoptera coffeella; assembly: GCA_030578115.1. NCBI lineage: Eukaryota > Metazoa > Arthropoda > Insecta > Lepidoptera > Lyonetiidae > Leucoptera > Leucoptera coffeella. The sequence goes on from JAMBLF010000350.1 coordinate 23,635, forward strand.
AAAAAACTTCAGTATCATACACATATAAATGATTCAAGTAAACATATTCCAACAGTATAATGAAGTTTAACATAAACAAATTAACTCTGACCCAAAACTACTCCAACCTCCAAATCACAACTATCTCTTATCTCATTTCCGTATTAAAACTAAATTTCCCAGTAACTCAACATTAACACTGTCAAAAGCACATGTCAAATCCCTAAAAAGGATACAGGTTGTTGGAGATAAATGAAGTTCAATATCCGGTGGAAGTTGAATGGGACGTCATGTCCTTTAAAGCTGCCAGTGGCATTCACGGGGTGAGGTGAAAATTGGCTCTTTGTGAGGCAAGCGTTCACTACAGCCTTGAGTGTCGAACCATATCGGTGAAGAGAATCAACTGCTCCTTGCCATTGGTTTAGGAGGTTAATTACTATGGAGGCTTGGGGTTGAAAATAAATTTGATATAACGTTAAAGTGTATATATCTGGTTAACACGTGGGTTCGACGTGTCCATAGAATTACTACCTTCGCAACTGCGGAGATGGACACCTGTACCTCTGACTACCCCGCAAGGGTTAATGGTCGTGAATGCGTTTGTTTTGTTTTTGTTTTGTATATGTAATACGTGGGAAAATATTCTTTTTTGGGATAACCTTTGATATATATTATCGTTCACCTATATATTGAAGTACCATTAGCAATGTTGATTTAATATGGAACATTGGTGACAGATTGTAATCGCTCAATAAATACCATATAACCATATTTCCCTTACCTTCTGTTCTACGCCAGGTAGTACGCTTCAGGCAGTAGCATTAATTTTAAAGTCTCAGACTAGCACAAGACTAAGAATCTTAGCGATCACCGTGAATTAGGAAAGTCAATCGCAAAATAAGTTGAACAATCGCAAAGTTACCGAATTCAATCACAAGTCTAACTTTTCATCAAAATAATAATGGCGATGCGAAAGTTTAATGACTTCCCTAGAAATGGCCTAACGCTAAAGTTGGGATGCCAAAGTCGAGTTTTAGTTGATTATAAGGACACAAAAACAAAACAAGCTTCATGGCAGTGAACCTTTAGGCGTGAACATAATCTTAAATACAAATCCAACAAGTTTTTGTATACTTTAGAACATTATATAATAAGGAATTTAAGTCAATTTACATATTCTTGAGTAACTTTCCATACTGATCTGGAAATTGAAAGCAATGTAACTGGCAACGTTGCTCGTTACTTTGCCTAAAAGCGTTTTCTTAGGTACTCCTATGATATATCCATTTATTTTCTTCCATCCATATTCTATGTTGTAGACGTAAAAGTTAAATACATATATTTATGTTAATTACACGAAGTTATTCCAGTATGATTTACATTTGCGTATGATTTACGAATATCCTTAAACTTCCCTCATTCCAGATCGTTAGCTAAGAGGAAAGAAATCACGTAAACGATTCATCATCTCTCGCGGGAACTGATTAATTTGGGAATCATAAAAGGGGAGTGTCACTCCCTCGGAAGCCTCGTAAACAGGGATGGGATTCTTAGACGAGTAAATACTCTATTCAGAGACAGAGTAAATAATCGTGAGTATGAATATTCAGTCTAGTAAGACGTGAGATGCACATCTTAGTGTTATGAACGAAAGATGCGAATAGTTTATATATAGACGAGTATGTAAGCTAAGCTATAATGTTGTACTGACATCAATGGCATGTACGTTTTTGAGACACAAAGCTATGAAGTGAGTAGGTTCTGGATGTTACCTATTATAATTGTGCAATTCCTATATATAAACTTTCTTTCGAACTTAGGAATTTTGCAAGGAACATTTTATATAGTATTCCTTTAGAGTATGATGCAAGATTCATGCATGTCAGTATATGAATGCTTCAGTAAACTCGAACACCCATCCCTAGTGTAAGCGTTAAACGGGCCTCAGGACGGGTAGGATCGTAAAATCCGGGTTTGCACTGAGTAATCTTGGCGCTGTATCTTAATCTAATCCGCACACCGTTATCTCTGAGTTTGGGTCAAATTTAAAGGAATTTCTGGATTAACACGATTACTCCGTTGCCTTTCCACGAGGCTAAAGCTAGGCTATTCGTAGAAGAATTATAGTTTAAAATACAAGTACATACATACAAAAAGTATTATATCCGTGTTCATTAAAATCAGTCATGAAAACGTTTCTAAAGTTAAAGATATAAATCAGAGAGAAATAAAGCTAAGTCAAGTCTCTAACCTAAACGAGCTCCTGCTGAAATTGAAAGAAATAGAAAACATTTTTTCAGGAAAAGGGGTCAGTCTATTAGTAAATATAGAAACATTTTTCGTTTAAAAAAACAGGCTATCTCAGTGGCATCAAATTGTATTGAAGACTCCGACCCGAAAGCGATAAAAGTACAGAAAGAACAAAAAAATCTATTTTGAAATACATGTACTGTATTGACAAACTTCTAAGAAAGCTTCACCTAAAACGATCAATCTTAACAGAGTGAACAAACCTACACTGTCGACAGATTTATTTCGACTTCGCAAAAAACGCACACATCCATTAGTTATGGATAACTTCTAATGTATTATGGGAGCTTGGTACTTTTATTGCTTATTTGCTCAGTGAAGCAGAAAATATTTGCAAGAATTAATCACTACTACTATACCTTTCACAATAAATCATTGGCAAAGAAAAAACCATATTATAATAATTTATCTAAAAATAAATGCCTGAAGGTTCACTGAAAACTATCAAGTCATCAAACATAATTTTAATGTTACTATGCATAACATAAAATAAGTAATTAACAAAATAAGCTAAAAGTGGGTTTCTGGTGACATAAGACTAAGACACGCAAGTCTCTGAATACCCTGAATAAAGACTTCTGTTGCAAAGTTCATGTAACTTGTTAAATATTCAATATGGATTTAGTTTTTGCTGCTGCATACCCAAATTTAAAGGGTCTTAGCCAACAAAGAAACCCAAACTGTCACCCTTGAAGATTTATTTACAGGGTCGAAATGGGCTATTCTGAATTTAACAGAAATATAACTTCTGTGGAGTTATGTGAGCCTGGTGATTTTATTACCTTTTGCACACATTGGAACCGTTGAAGATCTTAGAAGGCAAATGTGTTATAAGTTATATGTATAGTTTAAAAAAAAACGAACTATAGACTATAACAATATTTACTTAAAAATATGTTATACTCACAATTTATTTTCTTAAGTAGTATCTGCTAAGTTCTTTTAGGACTAATTGTTTTGGAGTATCACTTACCTGAAAAGAAACGGACATACATTAGATGATTATTAAAAATTTAAACTAAACCCTAATAAGATATTGATACATAACTAACAAGACCGAAACTGCTTGATCGAAGCTTCAATTAACTGACATACCGAATATAAAAACCGCTAGTACTGCTACCCTAGTATCATTCCATTTACTTTCTAGACCATCAAGAATGCTCTAACTTTAATTTAGTACCAGCAACAAAATGAAGATGTCTCTGTTCATTACGCAAGCAATTCGTAGCAGGCGACTGTCGTCCGTAGTACTACGAGTTGTTTGTCCTTGCGTCACTCTGTGCTACGAGGAAATGTTCATTATAAATACTTGCGAAGCTTCGTCTTTGTTAACTCATTCGAGGCCGCGCCATTTTTCAGCGTCTTACTAGCGGAGCCGCCATACAAACGGTCATGGACACGCGAGGCGTGTCCGCGGCTCCGCGACTAAGAAAAAATGGACACGCCACGCGTGTCCACTGGCTCCGCGGCAAGTTTAATGTTTCTAAATACGTTAATAATACATTGTGGTAGTTTATTTCCTTAGTTCTGTTTGTGCAACGAAAGAGATAAGGTTGTGGCAACAGTATAGTGATTTTAAACCAGGAATTATGACGGAATATGGATATTTAGGTAAATAGGTAAATTAAATATAATGTGATTCTCAAACTTACTTATATATTATTAAACTTATAATATTTTTTTTGTTTGTATAATATATAAATTATTTACTCATCTATCGACTAAAATCACTCAGAAACATATTATTGTGTAAGTACTAATATTATAATAAACAAGCTAACGTAGTGAGTTTGATGGAAAGTTACACAAACTTTAAGAACCTCTGGTCGCATACTCAAAGTGGACACGCGTCGCGTGTTCTTGGCATCCCACAAGGGGTTCGTTTTTAGTATAAACATAACTTCTTTCAAAGTAGAAACCACGTGAATATATGGTTATTCGTGTGGTAAATACCATGTACACAAATTCTTATTAAATTTTTTCATGTACTTTTCGAGATATAATCGAAAACTTATGGACACGCGAGGCGTGTCCGCGGCGTGGCGAGTAGAATTTTCATGGACACGCGAGGCGTGTCGTTGGCTCCGAATGAGTTAAATTAGTTGTTCGTAGTCTAAATTATTGTGAGGAAACATTATTACAACGTATACACTTACGCCGTTAATCTTCGACGAAGTGTACAGAAAAGGTTCGGATGATAACATGGATTATGACAGATTCTTAAGTCATCGTCATTATATACCATTAAAAACAAGAAAATATGTATTTAAGACCCCAGTTCTTCAGTCGCCTCCTTCAATATGGAAAAGGTATCAAAGGAAGTTAAAGAACGAAATTTAAAATAAAGAATGGTCGTCCAAAGGTATGTAAGAAACCAGCCACTACTTACAACTAGCTTGCAACTGGTTTCATTATATACAAGCTCAAAGCACAGAAAATACTGTAAAAATTTAATATTAGCACCTTGTTTGTAAAAAGAAGGTAACAACTCGACAACCCTGCAGTAAAATATTGCTTGCAGCATTCCAGCCGGCTGGTGCCGCAGTAATCACATTCCTCTTAATATTTCATCTCTTCAGTTAACAATTCCAATTGCATCTCGAATAATACAAACAACGCTTTTCCTACGGAATTAACGCTGCGAAACAAGCTGTTTGCTTTTTTAATAACTAGATGAAAAATGCACTTTACGTCTGTTATTTGAGCTTTTGTTTTTATTGTAAATTGAATTTCTGATTGCCTGCTTTATAGCTGTCAATGCGATCGGATTGATAAACGGTGATTTTGACTATTAATTATGGAATGCACATTTAATAAGTACCAAGTATTAACGAGTCATGGTAAATTGTAAATAAGGATGTGAAAAAATTACTTAAATTGTAGTCATTGTTCGGTCACTGAGAACATGTATATGAACATAACTGAAAATTTTCTTCATAAGGCAAGTGTGCGTTGTGTGACGAATAGAAGATGATCTATTAGAACTTTTTAATCAATGGGTAAGCTGATGCAGACGCTTAGCTAAATCTACAATTTAAAGGCTCTGCGAATTCCAGTAGAGAGTAGAGTCAGGATCACATATGATATACCATCAATCCTTCATAAATACTTAAATACCTATTCCATCTTCATTCATCCTTCATATGTGACTTTGTGTCTCGTTTTTATTACCTTTGGCTTTTTCATCTCTTTGTGGTTGTTCCCGTAATATGTGTAGGTGCACACACAATAATAACGCCAAGAATGACGCAATAACATTTCCAAAGAAAGAATGACAAAGATTTACGGTCAGCAATAAACGAACATGCCCTCCTGAAGTAGTGACTTATAACCCAATAGAATGCTCTTTCGTATTTATGGCGGCCTGTTTATTTTTTCCTACTGACGAAGTGCAGATTTGGATGTTTGTCAGCAGTTAAATATAGACAATGGCTCAATTAACATCTTGCATAATATGTTGAATAAGGAAGTTTAATATTTAAGCTGATGGATTGGAGAAATGATTTCGAACTTAAGGATACACTGAAAAATGAGTAATAATGACAGGTAGGTACTGATAATAGTTTTTAGATGGAAACCAAGCACTTCATTGGTGCTAGATATACATATAGACATATGTCAGACAGATAGACGCTATATTGTAAAAGTGTGACGTTAGGAGTATCTATAACCGCCGAGTGTGTATGAGAAGATGTACGAGTGTCAACGAGGCAAAAGTGGTCTGTGAGGATCGGAACAAATGGGGATTCGTGATCTCTGCCTACCGCTCCACAGGGAATCAAGCGTGACGTGTATGTATGTATACAGGGTGGCGCATTCAAAACGGTCAGTATGGGGAAGTCTGAAACTGTAAGAGATACGAAGATTTGTTCTTAGGAACCATGTCACCGATTTTGATAAAAATAAAAACTGCATTCATACTTTCTTTGAAAAAATAACTGTATCCTGTACGGGAATCGAACCCGGTCGCTGTGAAAAAATTAACTTGCCCTTTTCACTTTTTCTTTTTAAATATCGATTCTGTAGGTCTTAAGCTGTAAATGTCTCTATGAAACATGATGTCGAAAATGAATAAAATGCATTGTTTTGGCATACTTTAGTTTATCATAGTAGGTGTTCTAAGTGACCACCGTTGTTTTCAATACATTATTCAACACGTTTAGTTAACGACCTTACTATTGAATTTTGTATTTTCATGTGGTGAATTTGCGTTAAAATTCACTCTATTGCTACTTTTAGGTCTTCAAGGGTGTCATAGCTTGTTTTGCAAAATTCATCCTTAACGTAATCCCAAAAGAAATTTTCAAATACGTCACTTTAAGTGGACTTTTCAATAGATTGTTAGTTTTTGATTATTGTAGATAACAAAACCTCCTTAAAGGATTAATGCAATGCTAATGCCACATGATATGGTGTATGTTACAAGTAGGAAAGTACAAAATTACAGCCATAGCGATAATTTTACATGTCTGTTGAATATTGTTACGATGTATGTAAACTACTAAACTATGCCAAAATAATGCATTTTATTCATTTTCGATACCATGTTTCATAGAGACATTTACAGCTTAAGGCCTACAGAATCGATATTTAAAAAGAAAAAGTGAAAAGGGCAAGTTTATTTTTTCACAGCGACCGGGTTCGATTCCCGTACAGGATACAGTTATTTTTTTAAAGAAAGTATGAATGCAGTTTTTATTTTTATCAAAATCGGTGACATGGTTCCTAAGAACAAATCTTCGTATCTCTTATAGTTTCAGACTTCCCCATACTGACCGTTTTGAATGCGCCACCCTGTATATACGAGAATCAAAGATACATGTTATTAAGGTAAACTTATTGCCCAAAACTACTTGAATTCTTCAATGACAATAGATCTTAGAAGATCTAACAAGGAAGCATGACCCGTTCGAAGGACATCTACATATCCAGTATTCCATCTAATGCTATAAGCAAATTTCATAAGGCACTGAAATTCATATTGCAAATACTATTTGTGAAGCAGTGAGGGCTCTCAGAAGGAATCTCGTAAATGCATCTATTTTGCAATATTGCATACGGTGAGGGGGAGTTTATTGCGAACGTTGCAGACACTTTTGCCTCAGATCACACGGGGAAATCGAGTTACTATCCGAGTTAGGGGTAAGGGGGTATTTTAGACGTTGACGTGTGACAAGTTGCATTCATCGAAGCAGTTCGAAAGTACTAAGTAGAGGTACATACTCGCAAGAAATTGCTTACTGTTTGCATGCACAGATTATTATTGCAATCGGACACTTTTGGGTCTTAAGGGAAACGTTTTAACATACAACGTATACACAATGAGTTCAAGTGATACACTGAAAATCCTACAAACCAATTGTAGCCAAGTTATCATATGTAACTTTTCAAAAGGTAATTAACTAATGAAATACATTATATTTAACTGAAACATATAAGAACATTTTCTTTTTAAACAACTAGAGCAAAAAATTAACCATCATTATCATACTAAACTCGCAGACTGCTCTCAATTTAAATATTAACATGGTGCCATTTCTTATGCATAAAAAGGACCATACGCAACCGACGGCTAAAAAGATCCAAAAACCCGTCAAATCCCCCGACAATAAAGTAAAAACACATAATGATAACCGTAATGGAAGCCCGCAATGTAACGCCGTGTTGAGATAAATTTAAAATGACAAAAACACGACCCGCTTACATTACCAACGGGCGTAGCATAATTCTCGCACGAAAAGGAATAAGTAAGATTCATCTTAAGTTATACTTAATCTATGTATGTTTATATTATAACTCAGATCTTCCAATTCCTTTTAACGTGAACAGAAATATTCAAGACTTGCGTCTCCAATTGAGACCTCAGACCGATTATGGGCAATTTAAAGGTATTGTTGTCAAAATTAAAATATGTTTGTGACGTTAAGATTACACTTAAATATAGTTAAAATTATAGTTATTTTTAAGGCAAAGTGGCATGATGTAGAGAATAGAAAAGTACCTACTCATGAGAAGGTTAATAGATGTGAGTTAGCCAATAATGTTCTGTCAGAATCGTTGAAGAAGGCAATCGATCGCTAGTATAGTATACCTATAAATATAATCTACGTATCGTTTAAAAGGCATATCTTCATGCTAGGCCTTGTCGCGTAAATAGAGCGAAAGAGGTCGCTGTAAAAAGGCGAAACATGGCCGCCAAATTAAATTAGCATAAAAGGGACGAATCACTTTGTATTTAACTTCATTATGTGTATTGTGGATTCGCACGCGTATACTTTCATTAAGCTCTCAGCGGACAAACATAATGAGAAATGTTTGGCCAATTTTAATATTAGCTAAATTTGACACTCAATGGCTAGACTAGTTATGTATGTTTGACAGACTGTGGCTAACGATCAATTGTAAAGGTATTACCAACATATAGAGAGGTTTTGACAATAAAAACAAAACAAACAAACGCATTCACGACCATTAACCCTTGCGGGGTAGTTAGAGGTTCAGGTGTCCATCTCCGCAATTGCGAAGGTAGTAATTCAATGGCCACCTCAAACCCACGTGTTAACCAAATAGTCAAGTACTCAATGTGACAGGTGGTCAGCCATGTCGCCATTTACAAGCACTAACTATTACCTGTTTGGAGATCAGATAGGTTTCCTCATGATGTTTTCGCTCACCGTAGTATTCAACGCATTTGGTAAATGATAATATAATATAACCACCACAGCATACATATTCAGCACTTAAAAGTACTTCAAACACCACTCCTCTTAAATACATCGCCTATTTGATCTTCATACATCACACTCTACTCGCACATTGGTATTCCCACTAGAACCTTAAGCGGCGCTAATAAATGTATCAAAATTCAACCCCCAATATCTTGAAAGCATCTCAGCTGAGATAAACACGACTCAAGTGGCAATTGGGTGGGATTCACTCGTACCTTAAGGGGAGGCACCCTGTACGCCTCGTATCGACTACATTTTAGAATCTACATTTTCGTATCATACATATGTATGATGTGGTTACATATAAATACATACCTATATTCACGTCTCTATGTCCCCAATGGGGAAAGCAGAGACTATCAATCGCCACCTGAAACTAACCTGACAAATCTCTATTGATTTACTCAGAACCTTTTTCCATCATTAACCTTCATATATAACATAGATACAAACTCCTATAAATAAAATTCACGTCCTTTCATTAGAGTACAGGAGCTCAGCGAAATAATATACTCTCGGTGACATTACTATAACTATTAGAGAACGATCATGTTATTTGATTTTGGCATTTATAGAATACTGGTAGCCGTTATTCTAATGATAGACTGTACATCAAAATCTGTCTAACTAAACTGCTACAAGGACCCTTAAATGTCACGATTGTTGACAAATTCAGAACTAATCGATAATTTCGAGTATTGGCAGACGAAATTATTGAGTGTTACAGTCTGAAGATCACATTTAAAACGGGTCAAAATAGCAACTGGTTACCGGAAATTAACATCCTTCCCGGAAGCAGGGTTTCCCCAAATTAACACCCACGCCTATTTATACCGAGACCAGAAGGTATCGATTATATCGCCTCCTAACATTACATATCGGATAATCGAAATACGATACAATTCCGAATAAAATAACCTTAATCAGAATATTAAAATTATTTCAGCTAAAGGTTTTACTAAACAATTTCTTAATTATCTGCATTTAATTTATGCGGATAATGGCTAATGACTATATATGACGTGCTATCGCTAGTTTAGTTTACTTCATGACGATTGTAGGTAATAAAAAAGTACATACATACATAGAAAAAAACGGCATACCAAAATTAACATTATTTTGCTTCAAGGTTTCATAAACCAAAGAAGTGACAGAAGAACACTGGTGAACAGATGGCTGCTTAATCAAATTCCTAAGAAAAGAGCCACCTGTTTCGATCTTCTCATTCAGTGGACTTAAATTTAAATTGTATGAAAATCTGTCAAAGGTCCAACTTTGGAACATGATAACGGGAGTCAAAAGTTAAATGAATTCCATGCAGGTGTCAGTGGCATTCGCGAGAAAAGTTGGCCCCGCGACGAATTCAATTCCAACAGACTTTGGACATTTCGAAAAACGGATTTCGCGAAACAGAAACGTGTACTTGTAGGAGCTGATATGAAATGTTGAAACAGGCTGTAAGTATGCGGTCATCGAGGAATACATGGGAGATTAATTGATATCAATCAGGGTAAGAAACTGGATGGGCGTATCAAGAGATAAAAATATTGTAATAAAGTCAACACAAAATATACAAGTTATCTAATCTGTACGTTCTATAATAATCTATTTTGGGTGCCAAATATTCATGAACATTCAATTTTAAGCGCTCGAAGACTTTTGATCAACTGCTTGTGTATCTTAAGCTTCTGATAACTGGGAAAGCTATCACTACTGACATCTAAGTTACGTCACTAAATACATTATCCAGAAAATGGAAATATATCATCCACTGCAAAATTAGAATAAAACTCGACATAGACTGATATACAGCCTCGCGCATGAAGAAGTCCGAAAACCTTTACAAACTTTCTGACTGAGCACAACAAATGGTTATGAGACGTAATTTATGACTCGTGAACTGACAGTCTTTTGTCCAACATCGACCGAGTGGAAGGCCACTGGCAAGTCGCAAAAAGTTCAACCAGACTTTTGCGCAGAAAAAGAGGATTACTCAGACCATTCATGGACACTGGCTGATTAATATGGGAATAAAATGGACCTACAAGTGAGTTATGAGACAAAGGCGTTAGAGTTTATAATTTATTGGTAAGAAAGTCGCTGTAAGAGTTTCGTAGGCTTGGTTATAATTCTTTGAGAAGAAAGCTCAAATATTTATTGCATCATAGGTTCTCAAGGTACAAAGGAAATTATTAGGGCTTAAAACACGATATTGACCGTAAAAGTTTAACCTAGCAAATCTGAACCTACTAGAAACTTCAGCTTATGATATAAAATACTTGTATACGTACCAACCTACTAAGATTGATTTTAGCCCTCCTTAATATTCCCAAAGGGTCCTCCGAAGCCTTTCATTCAACAAAAAGGTCACGCTAACAAACTTTCCAGTTTCCAATTCGAAACGAATCGATATTACAGAGAAATTAATACTCTTCCCGACTTTTGAAGGGCCCTCGATCCGAATCGATTCACTCGCCAGCCTTTGATTAAACATCGAGTGATCGAATCGCTGCTTCTCCTCGATTAGGCTCCGGCTGCGAGTTATCAGCGATAATTAACGCCCATTACCAATTCTGAATATCGTCTCGGATTTTTGTGATTGGATGGGATTTTTGCGATTTCCAACGGAGCTAATGGGTCTATTCCAATCGAAGATCAATCTTCCGTGAAGTTAGGACATCAATGGCCTTAATTGTATAGTTTGAATTTTTAATATTACAAATTTTGACATACGTATGGATAACGAAATAATGCGCTGTTACTCAAAGTGTTCCAACTCCGTCTTAGTAGGGCAAAACCTTACGTAACAACTTTTTTCCCTCTTGCACTTATAACCCTTTCATTAATATGCATATCGCGTCCTAACACATCCCTAGACATTTTCACTTTTTCAAATATTAATAACTACATCGCTTTTCAGACCATAACCTGCCTTTGTCAATCTATAGAATATAGGATGTTATTTACATTACTACCGTATTTATAGTTGCTGATTGAGTTACCAGATACATATTTACGGTATTTGGCAACCCCTAGCACATTTCTCTACATAGTCAGCAACTAACATGAGAGGTTAATCCTAATCTAAGAGAACCTATAACCTAAAAAGAACTAACGATTAATCCAGCACCGAAAATACAGAGAAATTAGTAGGTTTTCTCAAAATGTTTTTCCCCACCAAATCCAATACCGTAAGTATACTTGCATCTATATTACTTTAGAACTGAAGTGCAAATCAACTCTGTTAACAGCCTAAGCCTCTTTCTAAGTGCTTGACGTTGATTAAACTCAGATTGGGCGCTGCCAGCTGATAATAATTGACGATACTCAGAAAAGATTTTCGTCTGCAATATGTCTGATTGGTAGTATATTTTTTCTGTAGATGAAAAATTGTAGGGTCCTTTTCAAATTAACATCTAGTTGAAAAGGTTTGGAAAAATCCACACATTGAAAAGTTAAATTCATCTTTCAAAATCATAAAATGATCTTTATACCAGCTTTCCATTACATTCACATTTGGAAAATTACCATGTTCACAAAATATTTACATGGAGTCCTGCTCAATTGCTCATGAAATCGGCATTGGCTTTAAAAGGTTGGTAATAAATCCAATCATAAACGGAACCATGTAATGAAAGGGTGATGGAAAATCTCTGGGGTTGGTGAATATTCCATAAACGTGCTCAAAATGTATGTAATCTGATCGTAATGAATGAACAGAAACGTTTTGACTGATGTACTTAATTTAAAGCAATATTAATGGTTGGGTACACAACGGTCACCATGACGACCGAGAGACCCAAGGAAAAGTTCATCATAAATTGTTGAATCTTCGCATACAAAACCAGCATTTAACCGAATAACTGTTTTAACACTGATCAAGTGTTACACGTTAGCTCTTTCAAATTCATAATTGAGAAAGATAAGCGATAAAAATATATTCAATGACTGAATATAAAGTCAAAAAAGCACAAGGGAAGAAGTTAGAAACAATACTTGAGACGCGAACTCCTATATACGAGAATCACTCAACGTTCCAATACAGAAGACCATTCTCGAAAACTTTCCCAATGAAGGCAACAAATGGCTGAAAGATAAAATGTACAACATCGATGGCGAAACTCGTAAAGTCCTTTGTCAAACATTATCCAAGCAAAAGACTATTACCAAGTTGGGAAAAACGGCCTCAACTTTTTATTCCCAACGGTTTGGGGGGAAAATTACGCGAGTGATTCATCAGGCGTCTGATTAATTTAAGAATCGTAAAAGGGGAACGGGGGACCCCAACGGCCGTAACAGAATCTGGCGAGACCCCGTCGTAAAAGCCAAGCCTCCATGAGGTAATCTCGCCGCGGAATCTTAATCTAATCTCCACTCAGTTAACTCAGTCTGGGGAACTTTTCGGAAATTTTAAAGATTAGTTGAATCTTGGAAGATTGTGACATTTTGCATTTTACTTTCTCGTAACGTTTTGAAGAGTTTGATAAAAGAAAATAAATATTTTCTAAGATTTATCCAACATGATTATGACTTTGATAACTGCAACCTTTTCTAGAATAATGGATTATAAGTGAATATGTTTTCTATGGAGATATCGCTAGTTATAAAACTCAAAACTAAATTTCGAAACAAAACTAAGTATGAAATACTTTCTAATTAAAAAAACTTGCAAAAAGGCACTGAAGTCAAAACGCTAAAAAATAATAACATGTCAACGTGTGATTCATTTAACATCAGATTACAGAATAATCCTTTGGCGTATGGAATGAATGCTTCAAAGATTGCCCACCCTAAGCCGGTTAGCAGATATCCGGGTGATCGATCAAACGCGAGGCTCGAGAGGAAATTCAATCAGAGTGCCAAACACTCGATCGCCTACAGGCTTGCCACGGTATCTTGGCAAAATATCACCAATGTATTTCTGAGATATCAAAAATACATATGAGTATGCATACGATAAGTCAGGTTCGGTGCTTGAGTATCAACCACCACCAAATATTGTGGCATTTATAAACATGTGACAGGTGGTAAACCTTGCTGCTATGTACAAATACTACTATCTAAAATATATGTCCTTTATTTGTCGTGATGATCGACTGTACTTAATGCAAAGCTTTTGTACTGCACCGTGAAAAATTTCCGAGCCTCAAGTCAGTGGTTGTAAAAAATGTATTATATGCTTATTCAACAGTTAATATTTTCCATTCTTTTCTTTTGTAATATTTACTCAATCTGAAAGAACCGATGAAGCGGAGTTTATACATTGCTTCGATAAACTCATTCAATAATGAAACACCATTTTCACCAGAACAATTACATGTTCAATGAGTATCTTTGAATCCTTATGAAGTATTTTTTTTTTCATATTTCTATCCTAAGTCTCCCTTGAAAGGAAAATCTTTTGCATACTTTTCCAGAAGTGAAAATACCAAATTTCTTGAAAACAGGAATACACATGTCACAAGCTGTCTAAAACCAAAGATGAATTGGCTTCAAAATGTTCGTCACTAGTTTGTTTACCCATAGAATTGACTGTTTCGTCCCTAACTTCCACTATATCTGGTCTGAAGTCCGCGGGCACTGAAGGGTCACTCGATTTACTCGCCTTTAATCCGATACCGCCTCGCACCAATCGGATTATCTGGCCACGATTCGGGATTCAATTTAGGATGGCTCCAGGCGACACTTTATCTATATGCTCATTCCTTTTTGATTGATCAGCTGGTCTCGCTTTGGGTGTCTTTTGTTTACTCTCCTGCTTTTGGTAGGGGCTCTATAGAGGTTGTAAGCACATACCTTTTTGTGTTGGTGTGAATCACATTTTATTTCAAGTTAATTTGTTCTTTTCAAAATTCAAACTGCATATATATCATTCAGTATCTATGTGTCACCTAAATCAGTATTCGTTTTCTTTTATATTAAGATTATCACTAATAAATGAGACTAAGATAATTAAACTTTTACGTCTTAAATGCTTTCAGGACGGCTTACTAAAACTTCAAACTCTTTGTATTAGCACTATTTATTCTTTGTATTAGCACTTTTTCAATGATAAATATCATTTTGACTTCTACATTGAACAATAATTCAGTATTGTTATTCAAAACCATTCATAAGAAACAGGAAACCACTCTCCAAGTAACAATTTATGACTTCCAAAGATTCATTGGATACAAAAACTCAGCATGCGATTTGTATTAGGACAAATCTGAGCGACATCTGCTGAAGCTATGATGCCCTAGTACTTTTATGGGCCCTTTTATTGCCAAATATGACCCCGACTGCCCCTTAAATACTCGTATTGTTGCAGTTTTATTGTCGGTTCGTCCCGGTTCATAATTTTCGACAGCTTTTTGATTGAGGAAACAGATTACATCAAAACATCCATTAAGTTTACGAGAAATGGAAGTATGAGAGATGACATTAAAATACATCTTTATCATGTTTTATAATACCTATAAAGGATATGTGGGATAGATTTATTAATTTATAGAATCAAAAGTAAACAAAACTTACTTTTCAAAATTGATCAAACATGAAAATTACGAGTGTTTATTTATTCACCTGTACGGCAATCTAGCAGAGATGAGCTCTAATATGAACTTACCTGAAACAAAAACAAACATTATTATTTTCAGTTCATAAAACACAAATATGTACATAGTTATTAAACTGTCAGAAACAGAGAAGTCAAAAGCAAACATTGTGTTCAATTTTAAATAACTTAAAACAATTAAAACGTTTTGTATCGGCTACCAACTTGTGCTAGTTTGCAACGTCAATAAAATGCTAACTAGCCGCTTTTCATCCGTATATATTGTAAGAGACAACTAACTATATTATAAGTAAACCTGTGACTACCCCACAAGGGGTAACCGACGTAAAAGTTTAAAAAGGAAATCCTAGTAAACTATACAAAATCCACTATATTAAAAGTAATTGGTTGATGGACTACCAAACTGTAATGGAAATTCTACATTGATACCATCGCTCCCCAATGTTAAATATGTTAGAGATATAATTTCGAGAATCAGTCAAAACCAAGAGAATCTAACAAGTAAGAGTCTTAGTATACACGTATGTAAATAAAGTGCACATTTTCCTAACAAACCTCCTGTTCCATTACACCTCGCCACTCAATCAGTTCCTTTGACTCCCGTAATGCACGAGAACAGTAAATGGAAATGTCGATTAAGAATAAAAAGCACACAATGGCGCCTGCTTGCGAGATCACTTTGATCAACGAAATTGTGTTCCGATAGAACTTGCCCGGAAAATGCACCCGACTGTAAACGGGTACACTCCAAGCCTTACACAATTGTGCAGTAATAAAGTAGAGATCCGTATGAAGGAATGGACCTAGTAATGTAGATAGTAGTAGTAGTTGTCCTAGGCGATATAATAAGTAAAGAAAGATGTAAATTGTAATTGATATGAGTATGTATTACACATATATAGACTCGATGGTTATAAAGTATTTTCCGCATTTCCTAACATCCACAAATATACATACATGTGCTGCTTAAATAATTTTTAAGAGTTTGTTTTTAATTAATAATGATGAGGTTACAAACTCTTTCCAATATTCCATATTAACGCAATACCAACAATAGTAATGATAAAGGTAACCTAGAGAATATTATATATTCGAAACTCACTCCCCTTAAAAGATAGGTGAACTAGTCTACATACATTATAATGTAACAAGTAGTATACGTGCATCTAACAAGACAATGCCTCCCAACATCTGCAGAAGCGAGCGCGGCGCACTGTACAGAAAGAAGCGCCTTTGAATCGGATCGTGTAATTTAAGTTGCACACGACGTTTCTCAACTCAACCGCCATTTGCATTCAAATGGCATCAACGCGGCGACATCTGTGAGCGACCGGCGGTTTTAAATAGACATTTTTGCAGTCAGATGGTATATAACATTTTCATTTGCAGAGGTGTAGATAACAAGATGCAAAAGATTATTTTTTAGAATTGTCTTTTGTCCACATTCTTTTGCGAAATGGAATATTATCCAATCGAAGCTGAATACCAAGAAGAAGAAACTGAGTACATGAATATTGATTATTCAGAAACATAAAGTTAGAAATAATTACAATTAATTATACATACATCGGTATTCACGACGCTCAAATATCAGCAACAATAACATAACTAAAGTCTACCTTGTATTCATTTAACTGATCTTTAATTATACAACCACTAATCCATCAACCCGCTATAAGCCCCTGTTTAGACCAGCGTCAAAGCGTCGGCATTAAACGCTCAGTCAATTGGCGCAGATGGAACACTCAGCCTCTGCGGCGATTAAAAAGAAAATTAGATTCTACGAGTCGCTCACTCCGCAGGAAGCATCGCTCGCAAACCTCCGCAGATATTTACGACAGCACTGATTCATTTAGAACCTTGATTTAGTGAGCAAACAAAACGGGAAACGGAACGCAATAAATATTAGCGAAACGACTCAATTAGGTGGGTGAATGACCTCACAGTACATACTCCTCTTGACCTACAAAATATATAAGAAGGAAAATTGTTGCGCAGTTTGACAATATCGTGAGTATTTACCATAATTAATAAATAAACCAGGTTCTCGTATGGCACCAGTAAGAAGTAGAACTTCTAATCTTAGTCCTAATTTACAACCAACCCCAGTGACAATGGAACCTTGTAGTTCTAAGACCCTAACCACATCTGGTTTACGATTTGACATTACGATAGTGAGCGCATACGTATACTCGTATATAATTAATAAATAAAGGAGTAACAATGAAGTGTTGTAATTAAATTATAATACACCATGCCGTTGACTAAATCAAGCTTATATTAGAGTTGATGAGATCGGGAAAAACTGGACGTTTAATCTGATCTGTATCTATCCTTCTATAGCAATCCAAGAAAGTATGTACGTATCTAAGAATCTAGAATCTGAAAAATCACGCCAGCGTCGTCGCTTACGAAATCACACACCTAACCCTGAGGGTGAGCCTTAAACCAATTTACAGGCGCCGGGGCCCAAATGCGATTCCCGTCGGGCGTATCTCGGGTGCGACACCGATCTGTAACGGTGGACAAATTCAATATGAAAATGGAATATCTTGAAAACTGCACCTTCGGAATGCGACACCTTCGATGGAGCTTTTAGGTCGAAGTATCTTTGCTCTGGCTGCTGTGGCACTTGCATAGAATATTCTTGCTGCTTTTATACCAGCAGCACGTTACTTAATAGAAGATATGTCACTTTACAGCAGCAAATATTTTTTGGTTTTGTTCTTTTCGGTGTTTCCGCAATTGTTTCAGGAAGTGCAATGTGAATGAAAAGTACTGAATAAAACTATCACTAAAAAACTATTTGATTGCTTTGGAAAACAACGCTAAGTTGTTGAGATCTGTGCTTAGGAAAGCATCAACATAAAGTTACTTAAGCTAACTAGTTTGCAGCCTTTGACGACATGAGATTACAAATTACAGGTGTACATTTGAGGGTAGATCGCAATTTAACTTATTCTATCCCGGTGCGAAGTTACCGTAACCCGCTTTCCCACGACCGACTATGTTAATATGGCAAAAAGGTGAAGACTTTGATGTTTTATGCATGCTATCCTTTTGTCTTTGTTGCTTCAAAATCAAGGTCGCATAACTCTACCGTAGAACATTACTATGATTTTATGAAAGGCAAATTTACTTTACCTTAAACAATTTAGGTTAATTTCAATTTCATCCATTTTAAGGAAACTCGGCTATTCTTTTAGACATTAATCAGTGTACGTGTAACATTTCGTAATCCTATGTAAAATACGTTTTGATGTGGGCATATTTGACTTACGTAGAATATAAAATATCTGGAAGTGTGAAGCTATATTAAAAATATACCAAAATATATTAAACTTTTGAACCATTCAGATTACACACAATATTTTATAGTTAGTTTATGATAAGTTAGCTAATAAAAGATATAGGTAACCTATCCAAAGAGAAAATTACAAAGAAACCCTTGTGAAAATGAAGGGATTTGAACAATTACATAGTTAAAAAACAGTCCCGCCGAGTAAATCCTTAAAAGACAGCGGTCCCTTAAATGGCTCCTTAAAGGCTTACTCCCTGCAGGGAATTCTTTCAATCTCACAAAAAGGTTTTCCAGTGAAAAGTTTAACAACTTCGGGGGCAGCTATTCGAGTAATTAATATTGAATCATCCGCCTCGTTTCCCCAGAATCCAGTTGGGACTTCTATTTTATTATTTAGCGCCGACGCCGGAGTTTCTAAATCTTTTTTAATTGGATCGATACTTCATTCAACTCAAAAGTTTGGGTTTGAAATACTGAAAAAAGTACCACTAAAAGTAGATTACAAACATTACTTTTACTACAATACAATGTGCGCTATGAAGGCGCAACACTATATCAAGTTGAAAACTGACTGAACATCTTGGTGGTTCTGATATAGTTTAACACAAATCACATAATCCGCAATTCTATGTATGTAAATTCCCTTAGAAGATTGGAACTGCAAACGAACTTGTAAATTTTCCCTCATTTAGGTATTATATACATGTATTGAAGCACCCGAACTATGTATCCCTTGAACAAAAGGTGCAAAAAATGATCACAATTACATTTTCAATCAACCACTCTTATGTTATTCAAGTACTGCATTTCAATAATCCTCCAAATCGCTGATCGAGAAAAGTAGAAGGGAGAGCTTCGCATCAATCTCACAGTTTCAATAAGTTTAAATCCAGCACAACCCCGATTAGTACCATCAATCTGGATTACCAGTAAGGATGGGCACACGGTACCTGGTTACCGGATTTGGTGTAAATTTTGAAAAAAATCGCAGAAGAAAGTGAATGTACATTTGTATATATATATGTACGAAATCAATAGGTAATTAATTATATTTCTATATTAATCAATTTGTATTCACTACCTTATCTTATCAATAATAATTAAAGGAAAAATCTGCCTTTTAATATTCGAAACAATTGAAATCTAATACCGTTAGATATTTTTAAAACCAAAAATAAATCTAATAAATTTTCTTTGAAGTCATAATATCTCCTTGGCCATTTACATGTATTACTTATGAGTGTAATAAATATGGAACATTAGTGAAAATTTCAAAGGCTTTGAAACCGGTATACCACCGGTCCATTACCGGTCCAACCCTACCACAATTAAAGGTAAGATTAGAATGCGTTTCGCTTAAACCTATCGGTATTAAACCTTCAAGATGAATGGGCACATTATTGATTTCGTTATTCCCTCTCGCGGCCAACAGATAAATGGGTTTAGCTTTGAAATAAGTCGCTCCTTCGTAACTTCATTTGTTTTCAAAAGTAATTAAAGCAGAAGCTATTTTCTTCTATGCTTCTTTTATTCTATCATTGCTTACTACGTTATAAAGTAGTACTTAAACGTAGAAGCAGAAATCACGATGATCTATGATTATGAGTTGGTTATCTATACATAAATCAGTGATTGAGATTTTATACTGAAATTTACATCGGGTTTGTTAGGTTTTTTTACAATATTATTTGCCTCTACCTGATCCATTCGGACGTAGATACATGATCATATGTATATAAATACTATCTATCTGACCCTGCCTGTGCAATTGGAATGTGATCATATGTAGATAATATACCTACATAGATACACATACAAAACCTCTACATACCAGGGCCGCAGAAAGTATTGGCAACTCCAAACTATAGGTAATCAAAAGGCCTGATTGGAGCCCGCATCGCGCCGGAATGTTTCCGCCCGAGTCGACAGTTTGACGGTTACAATGTGCCAGCCCATTCATTCCACTACTGGGTATTGCCTGGAAACATTTGTGGTTGAACATGGAATGTCTGATCTGAATAGTACCAAATTATACTGGGTACAATTATGTAATCAAGAATAGGATAGATTTTAGGATAATCGGATGAATGAAATTTTGATAGTGTGTATCATTGCCAAATACTATAATTATATCAAGCATGTAAGATCAGTTACAACTAAGAACTCTTTTTCAAGTTAGTCCTTAAGTTATAAATTTGGAAAACGATTTTACGTTATGAAGCAATAAATGTAACCTTTAATCCCAGATAATGTACGTTAGTTGTACCTATATTCAACATTACACATACACTTATATACCTAACAATAAATCCTTTCCTCAACGAAAATCCCTCAAACCTAGAACTCGGTTCCAATACTTTCGCATTATCAGATAGAGTGCCCGAGTGGAACCGAGAATTCACGTCCGAATGAATGCGGACCAAATGCCCTTACTATTGGCTCTCGATGCATCTCGATAAAACGCACCTAAGCCTCCGGATGCTGTGCAAGGAATTTGAGACTCCGTTTTAGATTGAGATGTGATAGGGGCTTTTATTTGATAGTTCCTAAGGCATTAAAATTTATATGGCTGCTAATTTTATATTTAACCTAAGGCAAACAGTACATCTCCACGGTCTAGTACATATTATCTGCAACCTAAATTTATTATATGTATGTATTCTGAACAGTTTTTGAATAGCTTTCACATTGCAATATAAGCAACACACGCAAATGCACGCTTATTAATTACATCTTGCACTATTACTAATATAACAATGTAATCGCGATACGATTTGCCTTCTCCAAAGGCATTCTCAAGCAAATTATAAGGGTGGCGTCGTCGTTGCCGAGGTGAAATGATAGAATGAGCGAGTGACTAAACTGTTCTCACTGACAATAATACCCCTAATATAATTATATAACTATGTACATATAACTCTTTAATGCACATAATCATATGTACCTTGCGTGACCTAATGAAAATATACGTGATCATACATATAAAATAATTTTCACACAAACAAACAAAAACAGTAAAAGACAAAAGGTCCTAAGCCTTCAAATTTACGAGTGATAATAACATTTGCTTTATGGGTTCGGAAGGGCGCACAGCTATTTGAAGCGGATGTAATAAAACACGGATTCGAGAGGCCAAAAGTCACTGTATTGTTGCTGACATGAAATTGTGTACTATTCATAACCTTGGCAGATGTCTGGATAAAAACCAAATCTAGTATATTTGTAATATTTGGTTACGTATAGATACATATACTTAAACCATTTAATTTCTTTCGTGACTAACATAACTAACAGGGTTATAATGCCATTGATATTAAATATCAGTTACAGATTAACAAATAGGCTAGACTATTACATTCAATTGACTATTGCTAGTGCTTACTACGATATTTTGGAGGAGCATTACGTCATACTACTTACCACTCAAGAGATTTTATACTTGACCACATGGTGCTTAGGTAAAAACATTCTATGCATTACACAATCCCAATTCTGGACACTTTCATCCATACACATAAAATCGACATTTAAAACAAATCAAAACTCCAGACTCTAGGCAGCCATTTCTAGATTCACCTTAACCGGGAGTGACGCCCTCCATTATCAGCAGATTCCGTCGTGTGTCACTCCTGGCAGGGAAGGCAGGTGGGAAGCCTCCTCTCCTAATGATAAATACGACTCTGGCCTCGGCACGTGATCAGATTTACACGGAGCAGGGTTCCGTGTGGAAAATATTGTAGGGTACAGTATATAAAGGAGTTTGTAACATTGGATCCACATTATTGGTTCCATAAAGGCACAACAGATAGTTGTCATGACCTTCTATCCATTTTAGGGTTGACATAGAGAAGAGAAACAACATCTTTTCGTGTAACGATGTAGTAGATATGAAAAATTCTTGATTCGTTTCTCCTAAACTACCTAATATCACTAGTCCTTTAGTAGTCTAAAATGCCAAGAAAAGAAGCGCCTAGTTACAATTATATCTACGCCTTCAACAGTTCTATAACATATGACAAAACAAAAACAAACGCGTTCACAACTATTAACCCTTGCGGGGTAGTGAGAGGTTCAGGTGTCCATCTCCGCAATTGCAAAGGTGGTATTGCTACATCGAACCCACGTGTTGAACAGATACTCAATGAGACTGGTGCTAAGCCATGTTGCCATTTACAAGCACTAACTATTACCTGTTCGGGAAACGAGTACAGTTCCTTACGATGTTTTCCCTCACCGTAGTATTCGACGCATTTCGAAAATCATTCAACTTCATTTCCATTGGTACACGCTCAAGCGGGATTTGAACCCTGTACCCACTGATACAGAGTCAAGCCCCAAACAACTGAGCTACGTGGAATTCAGTAACATATATTTACACATGAAACCTAATAAAACAGCAATACAAACACCAACACCAGACAAATCCTATAAAATTACATTACGAAAATATTATCTTTACGTCTTATTATTACGGAACCCCACACTATCATCACATATTCGCAGACTCGTCTACGAAGCGTTATTGCTGCAGTTATCCCGTAAGGGGCTGCGGTATTTCATTGCCTACCCGGCGATTATCATAAGCATAGTTATTTATGAAGGCGTCAAACTACCACCTTTAGTAATGGGGAAAGGGGTTCTTACTAAATAAGAAATTATGAAAATGTAATATTCCTTTTATCGTAGTAAGTTCTTTTTATAGAAGATTATGTTATTGAAATACGTTCCGTTCTAACTAATTGGTATATTAAATAGCTGAGTTCCTTGCTGTCTGTAGGATGTGAATAAGGGTCGAGGTGTACACATAATTATAATCTGCTAACGTAACCTCACCTAGATAATCTGTTACATTGACCTGAGCTTTTAAATTGATAACAATATTTTGAATGAGACAGTTAAATGCACATCAAAAAGACTGAAATGTATACCAAAATATAGCTAAACGCATACAAAGGTTAGGTTTGGGTTGGGGCTGTTATACAATCCAGTATTTTTGGTGTGCATTTTCATATTATTTGATGTTCGTTTAAATACTAGCCATCTTGAATGCCATCAAAATACATATTTATACTACGTTTTCAGTGTTCATTCCTCCCCGAATAGTATAAAAGGAGGAGTTCTGTAGAATGCTGGTCTCGAAGATGTGTTTACACTTGGAACACTTGGGTAGTCTGAACTTTGATAAGTTTCCGTCGTCATCCTTTTCATTTCATCTATCATCATATAGTACCTTCCTCTTCGTTACAATACTATATTCATCCTACTCCTATTGTAAATAACCATTTTTCCTTCCATTCTTTCTTTCACATACAAGCCTGAGGTTCGTTAGCAGTGTAGGCAGTGACCTGCAACCCCTGAATAGACTCGTAGTCGTATTAAAAGTTGCAGGTGACATACAGTACCGCACGCGAATAGACAAAAGGTGCAGTCGCGTTCTAAATACAGAAGGCTCGTTTCCTAAATTCTTTAGGTATAAGTATATAACTTTCCTACTATGTGTTCTTATTCACTATATACCACTTTTCTTCAATGTGTCCGAAATTATTGGTTCTAAAATGCATCAAGTCTGAGATGAGGGTAGGTGTTGATCTTTATAAGACATCGTAAACATTTTTTTCTTGTAATACCCAATAATTGATTCTTACAAGTCTTCTGGTATAATGTTTATGATGTTGAAGGTTGCTAATTTTTTAAATCTTACGAATCACATACGTAGATGTATTCACGCCTTTACGTTCCCAACGGGATAGAGAGAGCCATATAACGTATTTATCTAAGACTTTACTGGCGATTAGTTCTGTATGACGAGATCTGTTCTTGGTGTAGATAAACTTGATCCTTAAAGAGAAATGACTACCACTCTTTGTCATCCGAACCTACAGAATGTATGTGAATTACCAGGTTCAACTTCAGAAACTATCTAAACTTCTAGATCCTTTTAATGGAAAAATAATGAAATTACATACTCTAAACACAGATGTGAACTGCAAACTGTAGTGAAATTAATTAAAATCCACTTTAAATTCATCATCATCAGCCTGTATAAATCCACTGTTGGACATAGGCCTCCTCCAAATGACGCCTCTTCTCCCGGTCAGTGGAAATTTAAATACTTGGCCCCTTACTTTAACCGAAGCTATCCTCCTGCCCTCACAACTCCGTACATTTTCCCTCACGGAACGCAACGTGGCATTCAGTCGCATGAATAGGCCGTGGACAAATGAAGCCGCCTTTTCAGGCACACGTGTCGCCATCTACATTAGGAGGCTGGGCTTCGAGAAAAGATCATCCTAATGAACAATCAGGTGTCAGGAACAGGGGCTTATGCTAGGGTATGGGGGAAAGGTAATTGCTTGTATGTAGGTATAGTTGTGTTTTGTGTCGTAGTTGTATGTGAGTTGTAATTACATGTCAAAGGTAAGCTTTGATGTAAATTAGGGTGTATTGTTATAAGATTAATCGGTTGCTTTGAGGTATCATGGGTATATAGTGTGTAAATAATTACAAACAAACATATTATACACAATGTCTCAACGCATAAAATATATTAAACTCAGGATAGAATACACCCAATTGATTTTTAGATACAAGATCAATGATTCTTTTTGTTAGCGATACTACTTCATCGCCCTATCTAGTATGTCCTAAAACTACCTCATACCATCCCTTACGACATACCAAGTAAAATCAAAATCTTAGATCTAAACCTACCCATCAATCTTGAGGTTTATTAATGTGTATGTATGTATGTTAACATGTAAAATAAGACCAGTATCGAAAGTTCCACAGTCTGCACCATCTTAAACCAGTGTCAATCTCCATCACAGCCAGGGCACGTAGGACAAAGGAAATGAGGCTGAGGACCCAGCACCGTGAACGTAATAACGTTCGTGTCATCGCCCATAGGCCCTTGCAAATTGAATTCACGAAACGCAACGCGCCACCTGGTTCCTTATTTGCGAACGAAGCTTACAGAAAAACAGTAATTAGGTTGCAGATTCATAAATCTTAAGAGTCAGAGGCTTGATTGACCACTGATTGTTATTATGGAGAAAATATGGCCACTATGAAGTGGTAAAAGGAAGTTTCTATTCGTTTACATTTAAGATAATCGGAGTAACTGTGATGGTTTTCATAAAAAATATCACAAGAGGAAACATCGTTGAGGAATCAAAATTGGTTTCATAGGACGACACGGAACAACACCGGTTTTAATGATATAAAGAAGGTTTGACAGGGTTCTAAATCAATCGCAAGGGATACCCATCGTTAATTGTATGTATTATTAAAAGACTATACTTTTTATATTCTTCTCAAGGCGGATGTACGTAGTGTAAACAGAAGAGCATGTATGAGAAGGTGAATGGGCGTGAGTGAAGCAAGTGAGATTTGTCAGGATCCAGGTGGCAATCGACAGTCTTCGCCTATCCCTTTGGGGTCGTAGAGGAGGAAATAGAGGCGTATGTATAAAAAATAACTATGTATCAACATTTTTCATGTAAAATTCACTAAACAGAAGCTCCCATCTATAGCAATATGCAAAGCCTAACTTTTCACACAAACAGGGGCAAGGTAGGTGCGTGACAATCTGCGAACACCCCTCATCAGAGGCACGGCGCTGGCAAATGAAAAACTTGGAGCACAGTCTACTTGAAAAATATAGACTAGGTAGTAGTCATATTAATATATGTACATATGTTATTTCATATACTAACATTATTTTATGCCTTACAAGGTGGATGTGGCTTCCTAGATGCATTATCTACCGCGTCAACATTTATCTATTGTCTTATTTACTTAATACATTTTACTCACTAAGTTAAAACAAGGGTAATTAAGGAGATAGCCTCGCGAATCTTTGACTTTCCCGTTAAGGATAATGTTTGTGAAATGTATGTTGTGTTACACAGTTTCTTATTTTGCATACAGTCGACAGTCATTGGTAATACGAGAAATACGTGGCAAAAGCAAATGTATCCTTGCGTCAACGTATTCTAAAATATTCTTCTAAACATCAACTACTTTAGTCAACGACTAAAGGGCCTATATCTATTCAGGTATCACGGAAAAATTGCGATCTGCGCTTTCTTTATTCTAGTCTATTTGGCACGTATTCCTGTTTCGTACAAATGAGACAAACGTGGCCAGATTTGTACGTCGAAAAACACCAACCTCAGTCTTTTTCTAATAAAAAAAACGAGTATACATTTTAATATATCTTGCTGATATTATTTCTACACCTTAATCAAAGATGGTGGTGGAAAATTTACAAACGACCAAGCCTCGGGAACATACGAGTATATATACCAGTTATGAATATAAGGATGATGACACTGACTATTACTACTAACTATTACTTGCGTATTCACTCGGTTGTCAAAGGGTGTGTTTAATGACACGTTAATTAAGTGGAGAATATCTAATGAAATTATAGTCATCAGAAGCCTTAAGTTTTTTGGTTCCATGCTTATGATATTGTCTATAATAAATGAAAGAGATGAGATCTAAAGAACATGAGAAAGGTTTTAGTACGTTTTAGTAGGTTTGCTAAGCAAAATTATATCTCTTAAAAAGGGATAAGGAAACATAATATTTTACAAATTACTTTTGATATCAAATATAATACATACATATGATACATTTACATAATGACAATATAGACGACATTTTACAAGGAGATAGTAACTTGACGCAATACAACACTAATATATTTTTGTCTTCTTACATTACTTACTACCCGACAAGAAAAGTCGATAATTACATTCTATTGGAGTTCTAGAAGACTAGTACGAAACATGCAACAACAAGAAAACTAAGACAAAACTGCATTACACCAATGCACCAACTAACAATACTGCTAAGAACGGAAAACGTGAAAATACCATCAGAAATACGATAACAAAATGCTTCAAACATCGCAAACGTACGCTACGAGAAAATATCAATTTGAACTTAATCCCCTTTTGTGCTAGACGTTATATCTCTTAAAACCTCTAAGACTCGACCAGCGTAGCGTGACCCCTGCAAGAGGTATTAAGTGCGAGAGCGGAGGCATTTTGATTCGGAACTGTCATATCTTGATCTGTTACGTACGAGCTTACAGGGCTCTTCTTATCTGGTTCTCTCGCTTCGTGCTAGGAATTTTAAACTGAAAATATTAATGTAAAAATTCTAGATAAGTCCAAGTTTTAACTCGTTAGTAAGGCTTTATTTTGTATTGCAACAAACGTATTACGACTGTAATCCCGTTCAATGGTATTTTTCCAATATTGCTCATCAGGTGGAGTATGTCCACAAAGTAATGTCGTAAATACATACCTAATTGTTATTGCTAACCAACATATAAACTAAGATAAGGTATACTAAATCTATATCCGCGACTGACTTTGTCTTTCATTCGATTTATGTACTAAAAATGACTGGTGGTGGCAGTTTAAACAAGAACATTTTAACTAACGGTAATACTTGTATATACGTATAACTATGAGAACCCCTACTCCCCTTGTCACTTCTTATAACATAATAGAATATTTAACATACGATATAAATTGTATAAAAACACCAGGCGAACAAAACCTAGCAAGAGTTAAATATTCAAGAAAAGTGGAAACTATAGCTCTCTAAATACTTGAATATACAATCCAGCTGGTAACAACTCAACTCCCATACCACCCATATAAAGTACCAGGCGAACAGCAGTGAACAAGAGTTGGGAAGTGAGGAATAAATGATATCGGGGAGCGAGCCACGTCCGCGGTGCTAATTAAAAAACTTTCCCAATTGTTTCATCGGACCCGAGCTCACGTTTCATTCACGAGTGGCCACTCACTCTTCAGAGTGCATCCCACGGGCTCAATATACACGGGGAAACTAAATAGATAGATAGGTATGATGGTTGTAATAATTGGAATGATTTAATTATTTATTTATCTATTTTATCGATCTTTATAGGATAACTCTGTAGATCATATCAAAATGCACAGATATACTAGTAAAACTTCAACTTTATAATATCAAATTATTAATGTATAGTAATTTAATGTTTATTATGAATATCTATGAAACATAAAAACTCTTCAGTCTTGCTAATGAAAATTTCATGAATTCAATATTTCTTGCTTAGAATATTTTTTAAGCATTTTGTTTAGGCCATATAACTTTAACCAAACTTATTCAATTAAATTTGCATATAATATTTTCCTTATTAATTTCTGATGTTCATTACATTTGTAGGTACACTACTGTTTTAAGATTCACCCTTAGCGAATTACGGAACGAGAAACGTATTTTTTAAATAATTAATCATTCTTTAAGATACCTAAATATGCATACTGCATAAATATCAACTCAGATATGTAAAATCGGCATAAACTTGATAAATCTATTTCCAGGTGTGGTTTGTTTATATTGAAATTTATTGTGCCAATTCGCATTGTTTGCTTCATAACAATATTCTTCTTTTACCAATCCTAAAGTCATACACATTCATACAAACATACACATACTTCCAACTAGATCCATAGTACCTCCTCCCTCCAATCCCTACATTATCCCTTTAGCAGCTGCCCCAAGTAATGTTCGAGGCGTAAAATTGACTTGGCAAGAACCGGGAACGCCCCATTTGCCACTGATCCTCAGATATCACTGAAGAACGGAAAGCTGTTTCGAAAAGAGTTACTTCAGTAAGTATTTAACCTTGTTTAAGAAAGAAAGAAAAAGAAATCACAACTTCACGGTAACAATAGCGATTATACATGGTTAAATATGAAAAGAAAAATAGAATTAAGTAAAGTCAAAATTTTTTTATTAAATATAAGCACAGTAATAGTACATTCATTGAACGTCGAAATATATTGAGTGGTACTGGTTGTCTTACAACTATGACTCTACCGTTGGTTCGGAAGCTCTAGCTTGGAGAAGAACCAACAAGAAACTCCAGCCTCAGGGTTTTTTTGTCCAGTGCCAAATTACAGAACCTAATTTACATTTTTGTTTCAATATAAAATTTTTTTTGTACAGCCTTGACGCATATATAGAAAGTTAACCATCTTCCCGGCATGTCGTTTATAGATTATTTATAACCAAGCAAGGACTGATTATTATTTTATAAACAGTTTATAAACAACAATTTGGATCACTATTTGTGCCCTACGATGAGTTCACCACCTATTCACATTTGTTATCTACTGGATATATAACGTGAGGTTTAATTCAGGCTTTTGATAACCCCGAAAGGGTTAACGGTCGTGAAGTGCACGTGTATAGCAAAGTAAAACGAATTCTTTTTGATAGCACAGGTCATATTGATAACCTAATGATTTTGCGTTTAGTCATCAATGAATCATACTATCTGCTGTCTGAGACTTCAATAAAATATATATCGTTTCAACAAGTCTTAACAAGCTACTAAAGATCATTGAAAGTAATTTTGCTTGTTACGGGACGATGGAATGACAACCTAATATAGAAAGCTATAATTGTTCGCAATGTTATTTTATTGATAAAGACGATCAAATAATTGTATAGCTCATAGTAGTCTATCCTGTCATGATAAATAGTCCTTGCGGGGTAGTCAGGGGTTCGGGTGTCCATTTCTGCAATTGCGAAAGTAGTAATTTTATGGGCACCTCGAACCCACGTGTTGACCAGATAGTCAGTACACTATGTGACAGGTGCTAAGCCATGTCGCCATTTACGAGCATTAACTATGCTATTCGGCCAAACCGGTAGGTTTCCTCACGATGTTTTCGCTCTCCGCCGTATTTGACGCATTTCGTCGAATTTCATAAATTTATGAATTTAAGTATAAAGAATTTGTCATATTCATATCACTTAAAGGATTATTTGACCACATCTTAAGGTTCTCTGTAAACTG
Organism: Leucoptera coffeella; assembly: GCA_030578115.1. NCBI lineage: Eukaryota > Metazoa > Arthropoda > Insecta > Lepidoptera > Lyonetiidae > Leucoptera > Leucoptera coffeella. The sequence continues at coordinate 54,387 of JAMBLF010000350.1, forward strand.
GACATAGGAACAAACTAGTGCAGCTATTCGCAAATATTGACCCACTGGGAACATTGTTATTCCCGGAATTTAATATCAGAGAGAGCTCGCAAATAACCGACTTCGACATATTAAACTTTTGCGTAAACAAAGAGTGAGCATACACTCACGTTGTTCTACCCTTTTGAGGTGAACAGAACCTCTAAGATATGAAATTTATTCTGTGACTATTAGTATAATTGCACATGGTAAAATAGCGGTAAAAATTTAGTTAAATCTATTATTTAGTCACATTCAACATAATAGAATAGAGGCAGCTGGTTACATTCTGTTTTAGTCCTTTATCAGCACAAAAACCTAACATAACATGAACTTACTATGTTCTTTAAAACAATCTTTTTCTTTCAACACGAATTCTATAAAGACGTCAATAACACAGAAGAAACCCAAAAGAAAGAACCAAATCCCAAACCATAGAGCCCACAAAAAAACCAACACATCTCACCAGTACCACCACCACAAAAAAAGATCGAAATCATCCCAAAAAAGTCCCGAACAATGGAGATTAATACGCTTGAGTGAGCACGGTACCAGGCGAACAGAACACGTGAGGAGAACCAACATCTTGAGTTCACAAATATGGGAGGGACTTACCTTTTTTGGTCCGTAGTGGGTGGGATTTGTTTAAGGAACTTTGGACAGCGAAGGTGTGAGCTTTTACGTTTTTGGTGATATCAATGAACACACATTGTTGACTTGTTGTATTCAGATGCAGATAATAAAGTACCATTTCATTCCCAATTGATTCTATTACTGGCTCTGTTAGAACAATACTACTATTAGCCATATAGAAAAATACGTAGGTTTCTTTAATACAAATGTTAATTTCCCCGTCCATGACATATTAAAAGATAAAACCTATACAATACTATATGGTTACAAATCATGAAAAGAAATTATTAAGAGTCGTTGTTACGAAACTTGTGACTCAAAAATAACTCATAGAACTACTGAAAAGTTGTATGTGATAAGAAAGCATGTCAAAGCCATTAAAGTCCATACACCTATGGAATTTAATGGCATGGAATGATACACTTCCGTATATCAGAAATGAGATTGTCTATACATAACCCTTTTAATAGAAAAAGAACATGGATTATCTATACATACACTTCTAATAGAAAAGAACATGCACTTTACACATAACACATTGCCTAACCAAACGCCTTGTGAGAAACGCGAACACAATATGAATTGAACTGAATAGGAAAAGAGGAGTGAACTAATAACATCGGAACAAAGTTTCGGGGACTCGGAACAGCAATATGAGGAACTGGGAGTTATCAAAACTTCTCGCCAAGGGCTGAATAACTAAACGGAACATCAGTTATAAGGTAATGCAAGGTTCGAAAAAGTATCTTATTTGAGTACTGGTATAGTAAAATATAGGATATAGTTAATACGTAAATACTGTTTATTCATTTAAAAGTAAAATAATCTAGGATGATATACCATGGTCGAGCGAGGCATAAATATGACATTTTGGTAACGAGCTTATAGCCCATCGCCCAATATCCTCAATCACACCAAGCTCACAATATTGCTTGAGTTCTTTAACAATCATGCTGTTTCCAACTTGTGTAACGATAAAGACTGAGACATCGACAGCACACCACCAATTCATGAAGTCAATTGAGAAACCGACGAACTGTTTTCAATGTGCCAGCATTGATCCAGAAATTGGAAAGTGGAAGGTAGAACGCGTAGAACTTATACAGTTAAAATTGGAGATATTCCTCTCAAGACTGGTGTACGCAGCGTGAAGAACAAAAGAGCATGCATGAGCACGTTAATGGGTGTTGGTGAAGCAAGAGAGATTTGTCAGGATCGTTCTATCCCATTAGGTCGTACATAACGTAGAAGCGTGAATATATGTTAATATTTATCCAGAATTTGTGGCTGAACCTGGTCACATTACCTCCATAATGTTCTAAGCAAGTTCCATACTAGTCTAGGATAATAATCTAAACTACTCATTATTTGCTTATCATCATTTCATAGATTTCCCAAATCGACCGCCTAAATTACTGTTTGCTACCGAATACCGTTAGGCAAATAATTATCCACTCAATTAGTAGATCGATCGATCGCGGGTAAGTGTCAATAACAAATTACGTTTGAATGGGTTCAATCAAATCAACAATACTTACAATTAGACGGCTTGGTAACGCGAATCTAGATACAGGTGGAAAATTCTAGATATATAACCTAATTTGTAAGTCCTCTGGCTTTCTGGAAAGCTATTAGCTAACTTTCTTCCCGATTTTATTGTAACTATATTATAGAGTCTTTTGGTTTTAATGTTCATCCTGGCAGCAATATTCCTTTTTGATAAGATTGTGACGTTAATACATTAAAACTAGCTGACTTTCTTCTCAGCTTGTGATTAGACATCACTACGTAATGTATTGCTTTTGAGCCAAATATACTATTTTAATACTATCATAAGCGTTCGTTTAACATCATAGTTAGATAAATAATCGATTTAAAAGCTATGTCAGTAGTTTTAGAAAAAACACTTATAGCTCTCAGATAAATATGTTTAACATGGACATAACTTGAACCAAAAACTTTACATGATTATTATTCACCTAAATTACCTCATACATCTATACCGACAATCGCAATACCTATACAAGTAATTTGTTATCACTGGCATCAAGCTCACCAACCATGACCCCGTTCACTCTTGTAAACGTACGCAATCCAGTATGGTGGCGACTGTCTACAAGCAATCAATACCAGTGTAACATATTTACAAGACTGTACAATTGAACGTCTATGTAACACACTAATTACTATTATTTAATAAAGATTTTTAGCATGAATAAATGGAGGTTCCTATTGGTATATGGAATCTCTTGGGCTAGGCTAGCAACCTATCTTCAATGTTCAATATGACATCACAACCCCAGCTATTCTAACCTATTCAAATTTGGGGACATTCTTCACAAGGTTGTTATACGCAGCGTGAAGGACAGAAACGCATTAATGGGTGTGAGTGGAACAAGAGATATTTGTCAGGATCATTCTAGGTTGCGATAAAGTCTCCGCTTATCCCGTTAGGAACCTAGAGGCGTGAACATATACATATACGAGTATGTATCGTCGAAACACGGTAGCCACTTTTCCCTTAACGTTTTTTACATTAGGGGAGGCAGCTAGTTACACTTTTCACAAATCCCAAACCTACAAAGAGTGTGACCTAATAGAAAATAATCTGTTCTAGAACTAGTTAGGCACTCTTATTATCTCCATTGTGAAACAATACCCACATGCACTTAGCTAGCAACTTAATACTTAAACTGGGGTATCAGTTACTAGAGTCTAGAAATAGTACATACATACATGTTACGACTATTATCTCTTGTGTTTAGAGGTTAATGAGTCCCCACGCAATTGCAAGGAAATTATTGCCATTAAAACCATCAGATCATCAGATCATTTGCCATCAGATAGTCAAGTCGAATTCGGTACTTTTAACTACGTTGATACAAACCAACTTTTTACCAGATTATTATCATCTAACGTGACAGGTGATCTTCTATGTCACCGTGTGTAGGCACTATACTAGATTCTTTCCAAGCACTTATTTGATATACTTAGACTTCCACAAACATATAAATACATTTTGTGTATTGTAGTGTGAGGAATAATTATAATAGATGTCAGGTAGATTCTAATCTTCGAACGTGTCTGTCTATACCGGATGGTAGAGGCGTGAATATACGCATTTAAAACACAACTTATTGAACAATGAACAATAAGTTTTTGATCTGATAACTTTAATAAAGACTCAGTGTGTACGCCATTATGCTGACTCATGTAGATTAAATCTTATGTTTATAGACTCGTTATTAAGTCCCTTGCTAGCCTGGGACGTAGTTAGTATGCTAACTAGCTGCGTAGCCTAAAACGATAATAACTATCCCTCTGCTTGGTATGTTTATAAAAGTGGGTAAGCTCTAAAGAAAAAATCATAAGGACAAAAGATAATATGTAAGTATTTCATTTACATCCCTTACTTACTTGCTTGGAGTGTATTTATTTACCTAAACTCTGATCACCTTTCCAGTAATTGTATGACGTGAATCTATAGGTATATTTTATATATAACCGATATGAGCAGGTTATAAAAAAGAGACTAATAATTAATACAATGATAGAATATGTTTAAAGCTTATGTTTAAGGCTTTTATCCTTAACGAGGATGGATTTTGCAATCCAATAAAAATTCATGGGTTAGTTAATTACATTAAATTTGCAAATGCATCTTTTCTATGCAATATACTAAAGCAAAAACCAAACCAGTTCGACTTTAAACAAATCCAGTCTGCCATCTGTTTTAAACACATTGAAAAGTAATAATGAGTCGAGTATTAATAGAACACTGTGCATGCAAGTATAGCTACTAAAAATGTATGTATGTGCAGGTTTAAATCAAAAACCAAATAACGAAACCTAAAACAAAAACTTCCCATTTGATGAACATACTAATAAAGATTACTTTAAGGCATCTAACATCTAGTTATAACCAAAATACAGCCTTATAATCAACAAAAAGCCTTCAACAAAGCTAAATGCGCACACGTTACAGGTTGTTCACAGATGCTCAGATAAAACTTGGAAGCGAGCGATAACCTCTTCCACGGTGCTGCGTGCCTAGTATACCAAAGTGTATGCGTCAGCAAGATTGTACCAAACAGTGATTTGTTTAAAAACAGGGCTTGAGGGTTATTTATACATACAGTATACACTTAAATCTATAATAGCCAAAGGTATAGAGAGATTAAAGGAATCAGGAAGCTTTCTTCACCATTAGCTTGAGTACTTAAGAACAAAGAATGAGCATTTAAAAATAATAGTGATAGTGACTAGCCTATAATCCATTCAGATGTATTTTACTAATTCCTTAGTATCATACGATGTGTCGAAAATAAGGCAGATGGGTAACTTGTTTACAAATCCCGAACCAGTACGAGACAAAGTCGAGAATGTCAACTCATGTACTTATGTATATTTGATTAGTAGGAAGCACGTCATACGAGTTATTTCGAGAGATTGCAATTTCAGTATGCTATTTTTAGATACATTGCATTCCATGTATATGAAAATAATAATGACTACATTGAACCCTCTTTCATTCATTTATTTTAGAATGGACAAAGTCCTATATCTTCACAAAACCTTATTATTAAGTAGGTATCTATATGTATGATATATTTGATCATAAATTTAGGTAATAGTTAGTGCATCCTGTAAATGGCGACATGGCTTACCACCTATCACATTGAGTACTGACTATCTGGTTAACACGTGGGTTTGAGGTGGCCATAGAATTACTTACTACCTTCGCAATTGCGGAGATGGACACCTGAACATCTGACTACCCCGAAAGGGTCGTGAATGCGTTTGTCTTTTTTTTGTCTTTATGTATGAGATGATTGACTGCCATTAATGATGACATTTTGAGGTGGCAGCATTCATATAGAATATTGCTGAAACAAACTCTTTTTAATCACTTTAGCCTCAATTTCCATTTAAATTTATTCCCATACAACTATGTACCAACAATCCCCTAGCCCAGCCTTTTAATACGAAACAGGGTCCCGAGATTAAAATCGTCTCTCCGTCACAAAAATGGCAGATGTCTCCATTTAATATCCTCGATGAGTTTCCGGTCACCACTCCCGCATTGCGCTGATCACGATTTCGCATTTTCACCTAGCTCGTGAAAAGGGAAAAACAATAAAATATTTTACAACAAAAAGGGACTTATTGCGTTTATTTATAAACAAACCTTTTACTTTTTTCTAGTGAAAAAAATTAAACCCTTTGACCCTTTTTCTAATCAAATGAATAAAAATAGCGAGTCTCTCAAAAATATTAACATTTAAATATTCAGAAAGTTGTCAATAAAATATTATTTTTAAGGTAACGTAAGACTCAACGTTAAAGTGGAAAAAGTCGTGTTATAATGTGCCTATTCTTCGTTATAGGTTGACAGCATCCTACAAGGTTAATTGCAACACTAACTGACATAATGTGTGCTGTTAATCTTCTGAAAAGAAGGCTCGATATCACCTCAAATCAACATCGCCGTAATTACAAAATTTGAGAATGATTCTCTTTAAAGGATAATGAGAGAAGTGTATTTATATCGTTATAGCTTAATTAATAAATTTCAATCGATTTTTCGACACATTGAATAGAAAGTTACTTATAATATACTAATACTACTAATTTATTATCAATTATACGATATCATTGAATATATTAATAGGATATTAAACATAATGGCATTACCTAGTATAGTATTTATTTATATATGTGGTATTATCAACAGATTAACAATTGTGGTGATGCATATTCACGTACATAATATATTGAACAACCCACACTATGTATGACCATTGGCACCTACATACGTAATGAAACAAAAGGGCAAAGGAACAAAGGTTCGCAGCCAATAGTCGAAATAGGTCAGGCACAAAGGGCTGCCACAGCTGGATGCAGACAGCTGAGTCCTGGGCAGAGCAATAATCTCGCCTTTTATCAACACAATATCTAATGCAATATCAAACTAAGGAAACAGAATAGGTATATTATGAATAACTTAAGTTTAACTATTTGAGAGTATGTCACCGCATCTAAGGCGACTAAGGGACTAGGAAAACGGGATTAATTGAGCGATGGGCTAGCGACCTGTCACCAATGTTGCTTTATGACCCCAATATTCAAGTTAAAAAGTGACCTAGGAGATGTTATATCTCAAAGGTTCTGTCCGACCAACCCCGAAAGGGATTAAAGAACGTGAATGTATATATATGTATGCATGCACAGTATATTACTACCGCGATTGCGATAACATTAACACATTAATGTGGATTTTCTGTTAGTCCATCGTCCAGTAATTATATTAACTTCTAGTCTTCTTGCCACTTCCAAGACAAGATGTCGAAAAGGTAACTTGACCATATATTTTCTTATGAACGAAAAGAGGTATATTTGAATATCAGGGATAGTACATATAGCTCGTATAAAAAGGTATATGACACACGACTGAGTTGGTTTTGATCTAAAGAGTCCTCAACTTGAGTGAGCACCGCAACCTTAAGATAAACACAGCCTACCTATTCACCTGAATAGGTAATAACCATTCCACAGGAAAAAGCAGGTTCATTCTTAAAATACAGAGGTTGTTTTTCATCATTCACAAAAACATGGCTAAAAATACAAGCGTACTCTATTTGAATATAACCATCTGCGTTTTTCCCAGAGCCTATTAAGTAATTGGAGATTATTATAGGTATATTTCAGTTATAGACTAGTCATCAATGCCTTAGATATCTTAAATGTATATTCGTCTCAAGAGCCTATTGAAAATTATGATCTGATGTCAGGAAATTACTAATTTATTTACAAAACAAGGGAAATATCCCGTAGGATTTTCTTTATCATCGGTATGAGTAATCAGTGTAAACGGCTAAAGACTCTTTTCATCTCATTTGACACTAGCAAGTGAAACATGGACTTTAAGAGGCCAAAAACCCTCAAGCTTTTGAAATGCCTTAAATGAAGCTTACAGTATGAAAAAAAACACACCATACTAACAATTACCGACTGGTTATAAACTTTCACAGATTATCTGACACCATCAGGCCCGTCCAAATTAAACGGGCCGGGTGTAATCTCGACGCATTAACATAACAACGGGACAACTTCTCTCAACTTAATGACAGTTACTTAGCTCCCTCTCTGAGTGACGCTTACTTACTGCCGGAGGTCTCGAGGTGACGTTTGACACTTACCTAGAACAAACGAAAAGGATTTGTTACATTTCATTTGTTTAATGTCTACATATGTACAAACAAAAAGGATTTGTTACAATTCATTTGTTTTATGTCTACATATGTACTAACAAAAAGGATTGGTTCTAATTCTGTTTATGACAGTATATTTTAGTGTAATGGTGGGACGATTAGGAAGTAATAGTCTGTGATTGTATATTGACACATAGTGTACTGTATAGGATAGAATAGCAAAACACTTATTAATATATATACACACACAGCAGCAGCATACAAACTAAACATTTATCTTCTAGCTATATTATGTTTTTTCCGATTGAAAACAGATCATGACAAACCTGAATGTTGATATTGTATCTCGACCACATACATTAAGAATTCACACTTTTCACAAATTGCAAAAAATACCTTAGAAAATAACATTGTAAAATTGACTACAATTTTTGACAAATTGCAAAATAATACATTAGAAAATAACATTGTAAAAATGACTTCAGCTTTTCCAGAACAAAAATAGCTTTATTCCCGTAGCACGTAAAATCCAGGTGCTTTGTCATATTTTCCTAACAAGTTAAGACTGGAGTCTTGAGGGACGCACTGGAAGCGGATGAGTGATGGGCTGGCAACCCCTGGGGAAGCGGAGGGGCGTGTGACACTATCATGATAAATTATGACTCCGGGAAAGCACATACTTCTATTTAGCAGGAGCGCAGAGCTCGTAAGGAGATAGATAAGGCAGATACAGATCTGGAATGAAGATGTAATATGTACATACTTCTTGTTATTTCTTTCGAGGTAACGTTGATATAGACGATTGGTGACATTGTTGGATCGATTTGTAGGACCATTTCCGAATAGATTCTAGTATCCCTAGGTTCACAGATAGCTTATACTCGTAGTAGTTTCAATTCAGAGGTGAGAGATTAGCAATCTATTTAAGAGTAGGTGTTGAAAGAAGTTCGGAACATAATGGAATTACATTTTATTTTAGGTATTATGTTCTTAATTTATCATTTACGTATTTAAAACACCAGTAAAACTTCATTTCAGGATACTGTCCTGTTATGTTCAGTTCTTGAAGCCAAGATCATAATGAGAAAGTCAATGAATGAAAGCGAGGGAGTAAACTGCTCTATAAAACCTAGTTGTAAAATAAATAACCATATAATCATAGACTCGTAGACCCTAGTCGCGCTACCTAATACTTTACATATACGCTTAATGTCCTATGGAAGCATATCTATGAAAACCTTGCGCGTTGTGTCGTTATTATGATAGATTCCCTCACGGGCCGTTGTCATTAATTTCATTTACGTACACCTCCTGAAGCGATTTGCTAGCGGATATCTCCTTGAGACCACTCGCATATGATGATAGGCACGCGTTATCACTTTGTCATAGACTTAATGAAGTGAGGGGTACTTAATCAATTTTGGAAAAGACAAGAAAATGATACGGTAACTTACTTTCTCAATAGGGGATTTTCAAACTCCTGCCATAGCTTGCATAGCAATTTACTACAAACGTAAAATAAAGAATATTTAAACAAAAGGCGTTTATAATAAAGAAAAAAATTCTAGTCTGAGCTTTAATAGAGTATAATAGAAAACTTCTTGTAAAATAAATCCCGCATTTTTTATGATCAATTTCTTGAATAGCTTTAGCACAAAGAATCCTTGTTGCAAAAGGTAACATTTTTAAGTCAGGATCTCTTTTTTCTCAGTTAGCTCATAGATAATAGAAAAATTGTAACATAAGTAACTACCACGTAACTATCCTATTAAATTTGGCCCTTTGTCTCTAGCTTTTAGCTTCTGTCGTAACGCGATACAGGCTATCAATTGTGTCACCCCGATTGCGCGCGTCATCAGTCACCGAACCCCGACATTCGGATGAAGGATCACCCTGTGTCGATTTCCAGAACTGGCATTACCACCTATCTATACTCTTACTTTGGTTATGATGCCCTGGTACTTATGTGAATTTAAATACGCCTGTTATTTTAGCTCAAAGATAGAGTTTAAGGTTTAAGGAGTTTACTAATGGGTACAGTCAGAATTCGACATAATACATCTTACACATTTGTAATCCTCAATAAAAAAGAAAAAATACTTAACTCCTGCCACTATGATCTGAGCAATAAAGTAATAATCATGACACAACGTGATTTGCTCATACCCAAACGACAGGATGGGAAACGAACTTGAATAACGGTCGCAAAAAATTAAATATTCGTATGTTTCAGAATACTAATATTCTCCTACCCTAATACGTAACAATAGGACCAAAGCTATGAATAGTGTATAATATATGAGAACAAAATGAAATGAACAGATGAAATAGCTAGTAGCTCTTAATACCTGTGTACACTTGAGGCCATATCGTCTGCGATTGGGCTCACAGCCAAGTGCTAACGAGTCTCCCGTTTATTCGCACTGCAGTGCACTTACGTAAGCCCACTTCCGATGCAATCAATTAATAACAAAGGTTAAGTCGCTTCAAATATACTTTCTGGGTCAACTGATTCGATTGGTGATAAATATTTCCTCTAATCGCGTTAATAGGTTCCGAAAACGTTTAGTGCCTCTGAAATGGTAAAATATAACTTCGTTATTTAGATTTGAGATATGGAAACAACAGCGGCGGTTATTATATGTATACTATTATTTGAAGCACCGTACTACCATTGATTAACTTCATTGTATATAGGTAAGTATCTAATTAAGTGGTTTGTCATGATCGGGACAGATGGGGCTCCGTGATCTCTGCCTTGCCCTCGATAAATGTGTATGTATGTATCTAATTATTATCATTATGTTAAGCGTGAAACAGTGAAGGAAAACACCGAGAAGAATACTTGCCGTTTCTTGCAAAACGACTTTACCAATGTCACATAATGAGATCACAATATTGCGAAAATAAACTACTACTATAAATAAGTTGTCAAATGTTAGTGCTTCAACCTCTACCTAAGACCTATAACTTAAAGCCCTTGTACCCACACCATATAGCCCCAAGAGCACACATCCTCCGAGACCAGGAAATGATCTTCCTCTCCGCCATCGAGATTGGATTCGCTGCGAACGCGTCAACTTCCTTCCACCTTCGCACCATTTGCTATTGAAACTGTGCTCGATGGCGTTTTGTTTGACAGTCACTTTTGTAGGCTGGTTCTGCTATTTAATCCATAATTATATGGCATGCGAAGAAGTATTGATATTTGTGATGTAATTTGCTTATATAAATTTTTACTCAATCGATTTAGAAGGAATAAACGCATAAAATTAGAGTCCTGTAAAAATGCTGTACAATTAACTAAAAATGTACATTTACTGGAGTACAAATGATGAATGCTATACGTATTTCACGTATTCTAAAATATATATATTTTTGTTTACATAGTATTTACTGAAGAATGTCGCAAGTGGTGGTTGGCTGGGGCCACGAGTGATCTTGTTTTGTGTCCAGCAGTGGCCTGACATACTGATTGATTTCTTGATAGATTGATTGATCTACTAACAAATACAAAATATATTTGTAAACATATCAAATAAAGACCATCAATCCAGAAAACGTAAATTATTTAATATCAGCGGCTGATTAAAGCCGTAAATTACATCAAAAGAAAACTTTCACAGCGAGAGACGGGTGCAAAACAAAGCGAGAAAAAAACCCAACAAGCAACAATGCTTCAAAGCTGAAGTCTTTTGGAATACACTTAAAGTTGGAAAAACTCAATTCGAACGCCCGCCTTTGTGTTGTTAATGCAATTCTTGTTACTTCACTAGTGCAACGATTCTTCTAAGTGAAACATTTTCAAGGACTTCTGGAGAGTGCATTGAACATTTCTACTTTATTCTATAGTCCTGACGAAGAAATCAACACAACAAAACATAGTTTCGAAAAAAAACTATCGTTAGTTTTTTGTAGCGTGTTATTTGAGAAATCTCGAAGTGCGAAGTTGAAAATAATAAGAAGGGACATTCTAACTATCTAAGCTTAAATATTTGTTTTATTCTATTGCAGGTGCACCACAGAAACGATATGTTAAAACCCTATGCTATTTTATCTCAATTCTGATCAATAGTCAGGATCGAGATTAACAAGGATCCGTGATCTCTGCCTACCCCTAGTTAAACAGGCTTCATATGTACGTACTGAACATCTAATTAAACCATTTTCGATTTTCTAAGTAAGCATAATATAGCACACCTATGCATAGTAGAATCAAGGCATCTCGCACGAAACAAGCGCGCTACATCCGAGTGGCAGGAAGACGAACTTTGGCTCAAACTTTGCGAATCAATACGCAATCAAGTGCCCTACACTCACGCACGCAGATTTACGACGCAAATTTTATATTAGGGCCCCGTAATGTTCGTGACTGATAAACCAAGTTTGAACGTTCATACATGTACATACTTTACTCGTACATTCTTGCATGGAGACTCGAAAACATAATGTCATTAGAGGATAATTATTAAAGTTGTCTCTTGTAATTTGGCAAGGAGTAAGGCAGCTGATTAGCATTCCTATTACATACATCCTAGACTTTAACGAGACTTAAGATTGTCCTAAAGAGGAGCTACGTTTTGTGCCCCGTTGAAATAGTTGGGTTACTATGTTTAAAGGTTGTGTATGTCAGCGAAACTAGTACAAAGCGATTGGAATGAAGTATTAAAAAAACAGTGAAACCTTGCTTCTATGTCCTGATGAAAACCGCCAATTCAACCTCAGTAAGGATATCCGACATACATGTGTCTATCAGCAATAAATCATTATTATTTTCGATTTTCCTTAACCTGAGACTTTTACTATATTATTTTTATTCACACCTTTCTGAATGCTTGGTAATAAAAAGCACTTTTATCTCTGTATTTTTCATACATTTTCCAAAATCTATGGAACAAAATACCCAAAATCTTTAAATCCCTAACAAGCTCGTAACATACATTAACACATTAAGCCAATCACATTGTCAGCTCCAAATCTCTGATAACCTAATAACAGCTGGAGACATATTTTCCAGGCCTCGCAATAATTGAAACGACGCTTATGTAAGCTACGGGCATTGAGCAAACGCCATTATTTATTCTGCTGGAAAATGAATGACGGAGTTTCCAACGCACATCAAGGTACACGGCTAGCATAAAAGAGCCGCAGTTTGCACCAACCGTCTAACAACCAGATGTAACTAAGCTAGAAATGTAACCGTTGATACGCGTTTACAGCGCTCGGGCCCGCCATTTGAATATTTCAAACGTTTAGTATTTCTCCACTCTTATGATCTCCTAGTACATTTTTAACTAAGGCTTATGAGGCTGGAAATATGAACTGGAGGAATTTGCTCGAGATTTCTTCGTGTCTTGTGTCTTGACTGCCTAAATGCTTTATGACAATACTTTGATGTGCTTTTAGGTATCTTGTAAATCTTTTAGACTTAAGGATTTATTTATGTTTTATAATTTATGTAGTTAATATTTATTTCGGTATAATCGAATAAACGGTAATATTAAAGATACGCATTATATGCGTATTATGATAGTATAAATAATTAATTATGGTGGTGTAGGACTTAAATAGAAATTTAAAGGCTGGACTGCTTTTAGACTTACAGAGAGAAGAGTTATTATGCAATAGATCTTGAAATTTCACAAACAAACGTCATACGCTTAATAATAAACGATAATATCAATAATCAGACCCTTCTTCACAAATCCTACAATGTTCCTACCATCTATATAACTAAAACCTCAAAAATCATTTTTATTCATTCCCTACTACATAAAACTACAACCTCTTCCTTGCAACCGCATCGCTCGACCGACAAAAAGCGAATATTCTTTACGACCCGCAATCTCACCAAATCGATCCCTTTTTTCCTTAACCCCTTACCTCCGTTCAAAGGCTTTGGATCCCCATCCGCCACGGGCCCTAACCCTTATTTGCTAAGGCGTCACCCCTGAGTCGCTTTCAACCCGTTAATACTTGATGACGTGTGGCAGGTCTTTCCTTGGACCCCATTAAGATCCGCTTTGTGGAAACCTTTGATTAAAATGGGAGGAAAGATTGAAGTTTTGTGCTAAACTTTAACGTAAGACGTGCTTGCATTACCATTCTAAAGGTAGTTTACGAATATGTTACATACGATCATTTCGATAATGAAATAATTAATGATACTGAAAAAGTTTTTACATTTATTTATCAGATATATTGGTGCTAATAATGAATGAAGCATTGCGTACTGCAGATTGGAATCTTTTGAAGAATCACATGGATTTAGTACAGTGTTTTTTTTATTTATCTACAAAGAATATATTTTAATAACACACAACAATAGTATCTATACAATAACCGGCCAAAAACCACATCAAATCAAACATCAGTTGCCTAGCAACAGATTGTTTCGTCACAATAGTATTTGTACCCCTTACGTTGATTAGATCCCCATTGGGCCGTGATTCGTTCATTGGTGCCCCGATCACGTGTCCCCAATCTGCCCTTGATTTCCACATGCGCCTTGGCCAAAGGGCTGGAGGGCCGCCCCGGGCGATTGCCTTCGCTAAATGGGGAATTCGGGGCCGAATGGATCCCATTTTCTGGTCAATGGCCAGCGGAACCGTTTAGTTTGGGACGCATTCCGATAACGTTTGTTTTGTTACGTTCCTTTCCGGTGTGACTAGCGTGTGTGAGCGGTTTTCGTTGAACTGTTTATTCTATGGCAATGAAGCGAAAGTTATATGCCAGATTTGGACAAAATGAAGATCCGTGATCTATGTTGACGAGCGTGACTAATCACTAATACTAACACTATAATTTATGTATGTTTTATTATTTGTAAGTTATGGTACTGTCTCTTTCGTTATAAGTTTGTGTTCCGTACGAGGTTTGAAACTATCATAGACAAAATCTGCATTATGTCTCGTAAGTTACATGTCTTCCAAAAAGAGTATAACAACAGAAGTATCTACAAAATCTAAACAACACACAATAACAGATACACAAACAAACCGCCAAGGATAGGAGAAAAGAGGCCATGCAAATTCTATTTGCAGACCATTGAATAGTGTTGGCAGAGTCCTGACCCCGTAATTGAGGTTTCAAAGCACGTACCAACTAGTGTTGCGCCTGTGCGTGTATCGACACTCCCTTGCATATAGGATTCATTAAGCCTTCCTATAGAGTGATTATTAATGAAATGTGCCTACGCTTTTTCTATAGTTTTGACACGATAGTTTTTAGTGGGCTGGGAAATAAGATCATTCATTTGACGTCTAGTCTGTAAGGTGTTTATGGACTGTATATGCATGTTGTGAAGTATTTCATACTGAATTGGTGTTGATGAAAATAATCCTTGTAATAATCCAAGATTTGCTACTTAGTTCAATGACTTTGATTAGATGTTCGTGACTTTGTGTTTAATTTGGTGTATGATATTTCTACACTATTTTATCATTTTGATAACCATAAATTTTACGCACGTAATTTTACGACTAACATTTACTTCATAATTTCAACAAGACTGCGAATTACCAATAGCAGCCACTCATTATGTGATGATAGATTTATCAAAACTAGAGCTTCGCGTATCTCGTGCTTCCAAGAATTGATCGTCAGCTGGCGGGGATTTGGCTGATGGACCTCATCCGTCCATAGCCACTTCGGAGCACGTTCCTCTCTCGAGTGAACATTTGAATTGGGCCGCTTTTTTAATGGCCGCGCCGCTTTCGCTTATGAATAAAAGATGCCGCCGCCCTCCACTTCTAGACGAGAAAAACACTTCGCAGAAAACGATATTTTTAACTAAAAATGAGGAAAAGCACCGTTTTAATTTACCATTCAAAGCCGCGGCGGATGCTCAAGAAAATACACTCAATTACTCTATTGCTTTTCTGCGTTAAGTTCTGTTAGTTGCGTCTTTGTAGATGAAGAATGCAGATTAATATTGTCTTGAATAATTTATACCCCTTTTAAAAACGTGAATAAAGGAAGTTTTCAAAGACTCAGGAAGTGAACTGACACTATGATTTATTTACTACAATAAGGTGACGATCAATCTATAAGGATACTTAAAATAATTGGAACTAAACAAACATAGTACAAGATTAAGCTACGGTTCAAATCCGGTACCGGCAAGTACATAAGTGACATCTAAGCCACTTTTCACTCTATGATCAGCAGTTATCGTGACACCTCGTAAACCATTAAAACAAGTATATTCACTGAGAATTGCCTAGTCTAAGGAACAGACAGTTTCCACATATTTTCTCACTCTATTTATACATCAATCTAGCAAAAAGCACAACCGAGTACAAACAACCTTACAGCGCCACCTTTGCTCCAGTGCAAATGTGCCTCCAGGAAGTCACAGTGCACCTGCTGTACTATTTCTGCGAAATGCCGAGAAAACTCTATTACCCCCGAGTGCTGTTAGCTCTAACATCGGGACGGAAATCTACATAAATATGACCAAGTTTATTCTGTTGCTACACTAGTATTTCTATTTAGAGCTGGGCACCACAAAATGTTTAGTTTTGAATATGGAAAAGGTCAAATCGGGAATAGGTAAAATTTTTGATCCGTTTTTCTAGCATTTAGGTATAGGCATGCAAACTCGTAGATCTTAACTTCTGTGTATGGAAATCATGAAAGATATTAAAAACCAACGCTACATCGAGGCATTTTAAGTTTCCAATGACTTCGTAAATTAATCAATCTTTGAATCTATTTGGACTCCATTTAATTACAAACCAAAATAAATTAACGCCACTGAATTTTTACCCTTAGAATTTTACAGATACATGATTTGTATGTCCATTAGGAACAATTCCATGTCCAATTCAAGTTAATTACTACCCAGTTCTGACTTGAGGTAGCAAATGACATTGTCGAATAGATACGCTATCTCAGGCAAAATAATCCAGCTGAGACCTTATTATTTTCTAAGAAAGACGGCCATAATTGGTCGGGAGCTCAGGGAGAAGATCTCATTACCGAGGAACAACTTCAATTATTGTACATAATGGAAATATGTATCAACGTCCTGTTTTATTATCTTTACTACGAATTGCTTGTACTACGAACTTCCTTTGCAATTTCTTCTAAAGGACAAGATATTGTTCAGGAAATCTTTTGTGCATCGTATAAACGTATGAATTTAATATCTCGTAAAACGTTTAACATTATGCATGAGAATGCGGAAATGTTATGAGGGATAGTTAATGGTAAAGTAGCCATATTTCTCTGACAATGTATGACCTAACAAACTAATCTACTTTCGGAAACAAGTAATATAGTATACAGAGGCAAAACTTGGTAATGAATACCATAATGATTACGTTAGACTAGGTAAATAACCGTATTGTATCGCAAAATAGTCAATCGTAAAATTATGTCCATTCCATAGATGTATGTATATGTTTGTAAGTGTATAAATGTATGTATAAACTTAGATAATACTAAACTAGGTATATGTTACACATCATACTAAACTATACCCTATATTTTCTACAACTTACCGAGAAGGCCTTCAAGAAGACCAGGCACTGTATGATCCCCTCCATGGTGTCTCCAGTGAGACAGAAAGTGCCCGTCAGATGGCGGCCCCGCTTGTCCCCCACTGCAGGGGCCGCCGCCAGACTCGCATGCACCAACGCTGACCTGGGCCTCGTACCCCGGGACCCCACCACGCTGGTCAGTGGGACCCCTTGCATCAACCTCGTCAGGGGATCCATGGCGACCTAAGTTTCACTCACACTACACATTTCAACACTGCACTGTAGTGAATTTTTACACTAATGCTAGGCAAAATTCAAGCACTTTCTATCAGGTCTATATTGGATGATATAGAGGGCATTAAACATCTTTTTTTATTCTTGCCGAAGAATAACGATTTGCATTCGTCGCAGCGACATTTTTGCAGCTCATCGGGGTTCAAACACTCACTGTTTAGTATGATGGCCACAAAAGTGTAGAGCAAAACGGCGATGCCGATTATCAAGTACAACTCCATCATGATACATTACTTATGGATTCCTAATTAAATATTGTATGAGTAAAGTTCTGAGCAAAATTTTAAGGCTTGCTGATTGTGTGCGTGATTTACATTTAGATTCATATAAGAAAAGTTTTTTTTGTAAGCTGATTTTTTTTCTATATTGAGAATCAATGATTGTTTATAAATTTAGGTGTGTCATTATATTTTTTTAATGATAGTATAACATTATATACATATGTTATAAATTTCAAGAAGATTCTAAATCATACGACACATTTTCTAAAACAACGATCCTAACTTATGCTGGCCGACTAAATCACACCACAAGGTTAGAAAATACTAGTTTCCCTTAAATCATGTAACATTATTTCCATCCAAGTATCTACTAGACAAAACTTTACAAGTACGAGTAGCGTGTAAAACTCCGGCGCCACAGGTCAAAGTTTGCTGGGCCCGTGCGTCCGTGACTGCGAAATTAACGTGTGAAGTGGCGAACCGCTGAGCTGGAAAATAAATCATGAAGTTGGCAGTTGGCTGGCTTTACGCTCGCACCGTTCTCTTTCGCATAACTTTGAATATTTATGTGTTTTCGCTCAGCTAACAGCTGGAGGGTCGCCGAACACCTCCGGGTTGCCTTTCGCCAATCTATACGGAATTGCTTTCGAGCTTTTTCATTTACTTTGAGCAAGAAGTTTCCGAACTGCGACGAAATTGAATTCATAGAAAAGCATCAGAACAACTGATACAGAGGAAAGCACTGGAAAAACAACGCCTGATAAATAATAGATACAATAATAATAACAAAAAAAACATACATTCGGTAAACAAAAATAATACTGGTATCGGTACAAACATTCAGTGAATTCTATAGAGTTATTAGTAAATAGTCAATAAGCACTGTTCTACTGTAAATGTCATGTGAGCCGACAAAAGCGGTAAGCGAGAATTGAATAATTAAATATCTAATGTGATGTGAGGATTTCATGCCACGAAATTCTATACGTTATGTAAATGATATAGTTCAAAGAATACATCAGCAGTTCATTTGTCATGTGTTATAGTGGAAAATAATTTACCAGGATCATTCAAATTGGGACTCCATAATTCGTACCCACCCTTTATGCGAGAAAGACACGATATTTGACAAAACTTATCTCGCGGACAAACTCCAACTCTCCTTTCCCAATTTCAAAGTAATTGAATTCTAGACTTGGACTAAGGCACAATAGTCCCAGGTTCAAAGCATGAGAGATCGCAAGCATTAATTAGAGGGGCACAAAAGACCGAATTAAGTTAGCCCCCTTTGTTCTGCTTGTCCAGACAAAGAACTAGCTCAACATTAGATGCCCTAATTAGAACCTAGGTACTAACTTTAGCTGATGCTGATTCAATAGCAGAACTCAACGTTTCAATTCCATAGTAACTAGAGCGTGGAATTGTAATCAAACAGAGGCTGTTTAGTCAGTAAGCACGTAGGCATCACGTCTGTAATTCAGGGTGGGGTAGAAAAGGTCAGGTTAGGCGTTGAGCGTTGGGTTTAATACATGTGATGGTTGTATACTTTGGGAATTAACGCCCATGGAAAGTTACATTGACTATAACATGAAGTTTCATTAAATACTAGCTATCGAAATAGTATAGATAAGCAGTAACAAAAAAGTGCAGAAAAATGACTTAAGAAATGTGTACATTAAACGAACAAAAAGTTTTGCGTTAAATCGTCGCCAACATCAATCTTGAAATTAGTAACCGTAGTTTAGGAACTCGGAAAAAAAAGAGGAATAAATGTGGTTCCGTTACATCTACCTAATCATCTTAAAAATGATTATTTAAGAGACAGAACCCAGATCCTTAAGTGATTTCCAAGACACATATTTTATAAAACTTCAAGGTTCTTTACTCATAACTTTACTTCAGTATCTATATGATATCGATACATACCATATTACCACCGAACAAAACGCCTCTATCTTCGAACATTTTCCAAAGCCTTGAGACACACCCGTGCGTGAGTCAAGATAAAAGGTTGAAGGATTGCTTCAAACGCTTTAATCAGAACTAATCCAGGTTAAACAACCTTCGCTTAACAAGGCTCAAGCTCGTACGAAGCACACAGGGCCATAAATCTCTTCTACGTGACAGCATTAAGTTAACTGGAATCATTTGTACATACATATGTAGTCGACTGTTAACCCTTTCGGGGTAGGAAGATGTTAATGCCATCTATCAATTGAATACTTCAACTTCTCGAACATATGCAAATGCAAATGTTACGATGGTGTACTTAGATGTTGACACCTCTATCATGTTATCACACGAAACCCACTTTTTACCAGATAAGTATCCAATGTGACAGGTGGCAATTCTTACCCTATACAATCTGTATATATCTGTACTGTATAATCTAAATCTACTGACTATTGACTATTTGCGCAATAGGCAGGAAACCTCACCGATACGAAGCACACACGGGCATAAATCCCCTCTACGTGACAGCATTAAGTTAACTGGAATCCATTGTTTGCCTCAGGTCTACAAATTGATATAAGTATTATTTTCAATCCGATAGAGTTGTTTGTCTCGCTGTTCAGGGGCCTTTGAAACTAGGACGGCTACGGATGAGATTCTTGTTGGAAGTTGCGTAGTATTGAATATTATTCGCTGTTCTATTCTCTATGCTACGAATGTTCTTTGACTAGTTCTCTTTTATAACTAGGAGCTGGGTAGTTGGAGGATAGATGAAACATAGTAACAAAGAGAAACACGTAGATAATATCTACTGCTGCATATTAAACGTAAGTTGATATTTGAAATATTTGTAATATATGATTGTCATATTCCGACTGTAACTGGGGACTGAATTCTAAGATATTAAGAAAATTTATTAATGGATTTCTATCGGTCTAAAATATTTGCACATACTTCTGCACTTTAGGCACCACCAAACATGCAAGGGACAGCCGGTTATGGTTTATTCAACGGCCAGATCAAATTCGGATTCACATTAACATAAATGATCGAGTAATACTATAAACTACTATACAATAAATCTTAATATTGTTGTTGTGCCAATTAAAACAGTATATAAGCAGCTAATGTTTTTCTTTCTTTAAACCCTATTATTCAACCATTACTTCTACATACAGTATTCAATCTACACAATAGCACTAAAAACAGATTTCGTATCGTAGGTGCATAAATCGCGTTGCCACTACCGTGTACTAGGGCGCCATTAAGCGTCGGCGGTCGGCCCTCATCAACAACAATAAGTGATAATCCGACGAAATTCCTGCGGATATGCACGGCGTAAGGGCGGTTGGACATTGGAGCTTTAGCGGGGACTGTAATAATGTCGAGTGCAATTTTCGATATATAATTCACATGCCTGGTAGTTTACACGAGATAAGTATTTTATAAGTTGTAATGGGCACACCTAATTTTTACTAAGATTCTGGTTAACGTGGTAGTATTTAGAGAAAGATAATTGTGTTTAAAATATAGTTAATAAATTTATACTGATAAATTTGTCTAGAAATAAACGACGTTATCACTAGATAATTTCTAAGGTACTGAGATTTATTCCGCTAAAATGTTTTTCATCTATCATGTATGTTGTCATTATCATTTCTTACATGTCGTCAAACTAACCAACAATTTCCCATTTATATTATTTATGTAATGTATTATTCCATATTCCGCATGTAAATGTCGTCACCGCTGAACGTTCTATGTGCAACGTGCTTTAATGCCGCTATTCATTTAGGAATAAATCAAGCTCCGCGCACGCTGCAGCGGTACATTAGCAAGCTGCTACCTGCCTTGCATACGTTTAGCTGGCATATTACCTTTAATGGTTTATGGGAGAAAATATTATGTGAAGGTTCTGAAAGGTAAAATTAATAATAGATATATAGATATAGGTATTTTTTCTGTCTGGCATTCGTAGAAAGGGAAAAAATTTAACATATATTTTATTTATAGGAATCGCTATTAAGGTATTAAGATTGGTATGACCAGATATAACAAGATTTATCCGGACCTATACCTAAGTTGACTATAAGATTATTTTATATCCTTAACTTTCGTGAACAATAAAAAAATCTTAAATTACATAGGAGCATACACTGTCAATATTACAAATCCCCGAAACCATAGCTAGGACGAAAGTAATAAATAACTCAATAAAGCGCTTACATATAATTTATTGAATACAGAACTTTTTTACGTTACTAACGTTTTTAGGTTTCAGTGTATCCATACCCTTTTATTGCAACATGGCGTGCATGGCATAGCACAGTACAGCATCGCGTCGGCAAACAACTTGTGAAATTGTTTGCCTTATTATGCATTTGCTTATTGAGATATTTTGTGTGTAGCACATATCGTAAATGTATAACACATAAATGTTCCTATAGATAGGATTTTATAAAATATATCATCAGATGAACTTTCTTCAATGAAATTTATTTCCAAAGTGTTTTAGCGTGTAAGTGTTAAGATATATTTGCAGGGTCTACAATGAAATGTAAGTTGTAGACCCTGCAAATGAAAGTTTCAAGCAAATGAAATGTAAGTTTCAAGCATTGGTTAGGAGATATGAAAAAAACCACTAAATCTGTGTCACTGCTACAAAATACCGCTACATGTCGGCAACACAGATAAATGAATAAATACATTGTACATACACTCATGCCCTACAGTCCCTTTTGGGTAGGCGGAATGTCCTAGGCACAACATATCCTCGATCACCCTTGACATAACTAAGAACGCTTTTATATCATTTATAAATATTATTAACTGCTAAACCATCGCTAGATGAGAATCTATTATAAACGAGTACCCTGATCTTTTATTAACAACACCCTTATAGCAATTTTATTATTCTTATAATGAGAACAATTAGTCATAATTCTACAACAAAATACACTTGTACAAACAACGGGAAGAGCAGAATCGCAATGTCCTAATAAATAATTAAACTCATAACGCAAAGAAATGAGGTCGAAGGCTTTGTTCAAACACAATTTATCGTCCGTAGGCTTCGAAGGATCCTGTTTAAGGCAAACAAGCCCTGGTCTCTTGTTAATTTGAATTTCTATGGTTATTTGAATAACATAAAGTTTAAACGGTGTTTTTATGATCTTGTGATGGTCTAGAACCTTAATAGGATATAATAAAATAGGTGCCTTTCTCCCAAGAAATAAAGACTACCTAACTGAAAGCTATAAAATGAAGTTAGAACAATAAATAATGGCAGGGGCATACTAATATTAGAAAACTTTCAATAATACCAATAACCTTTACTACGGAAACACCATTATCTCTCGTGAATATGATGAAGATGTGCGTCGTAATTTCCTAGCTATGTGATGATATATGGGTGAGTAAATTTGGCAATAACGATAGCTATCAATCAAGCTTCTGAAAAATTCAACCTCCATAATGAATACATACGTAACAAGCCCATTTCACGCCGAGAAAGTCACGCCATCTACACGTGTGGTGACTTAATTAATTCCAAGTCTCGAGACCTGACGCAGGTAATTCTCATTTGCCTAACTGCCATCCCATTTGCTACACATCGCGAGCGACATAAACGCATTAAACTCGCGGCGAAATTAGTCCCACATTTCACGGGGACGGGTTTATTGACAGGGCTTCGCTTGTATTGCGGTGTATGTTATTATATATGTTTTATGGAAGGTTAAATGTTTGAGTTTGTGGGGTATTGAATGACCATGTCACTACTAGATAGGTCTACTAGGACCTTGTCACTCAAAGGTGACGTTATGTGGCAAAAATTGTATATTAATTTTAAGATTTATCTCACAACTCCCAAATAACGTGGGTACGGAATAATTGGGAGTGAAGCTGTGTAAAAGTAAGCTAAGCATTATGCAAAGACAATTAGAAACCATTGAATCTCAGTTCTAACTAAACAACTATAATAAAACCTTGCAAAATTCAATTTAAACTAAGATTTTTTCATAAATAATTCATGATACCTGTGAAACTAAAGTTCAGTCAGGAACTTCCTTAAACGGAACCAACTTCTTTACCTTGTAAATAATACTTCCGACAAATAATACCTCTATTACCGACCGTTGAGGAACAACATTTAATAACGCTGAAAGCGAATGAAAAAAGAGGCGGTATTCTTTCCAGACCTCATTATTTTTAATGAGTGATATTTGATATGCTTTCAGACTTTTTCTGACGCTTTTGTTCAAATGTCGAAATTTATTGTTCTGAACAATAATATGAGTTATGGAAGACTTCGAGAAAATAAATTAGACATTCCATTGTCAACTGAAACTGGGGTAAAATGAAACTAGTCTGAATCTGAGCATTTGTAAGAGGCGACAAAGAATTGTATAGGAATTTTCTAACAACATCTCAAGCTATTTTATTTCATCTTTTAACTTAACCTTAGGATTTCCGTGTACTAAATGATTTTTCTCAAAAGCTCAGAACTTGATAAGAAGTCTGTAGAATTTAAAGGAATAAATAATTGTGCTTTTAAAATATCCTATAATAACTACTGGGGTAGTTCGTAAGCGCTGATGTTAATTGAATTTATTGACATTGGGTATTGTACTCATACATATTAATATCAAAAACTGTGATTAATATACATGAATGCAGTACAGACATTATTTTCCCCGAACATGTAATAGTCAGTGCTTGAAAATGGCGACATGGCTTACCACCTGTCACATAGAGTACTGACCAAGAGTTAATAATCGTGAGGTGGCCAAGAGTTAATAATCGTGAACGCGTTTGTGATTAATATACATGAATGCAGTACATACCTACTCTAATGTAGCTACATATGTATATGTAAACAGATACGTACGTACACCTATAATATAGAGTTATTGTGCCTTCTGAAAGTCGTAAACAGAGCCAATAAAAGAGGAACAGTCACGTTTATGGGTTTCTATTAACATACGCATTTGGGCGCATTCCACTCGCCCATAAACGGGTTTGATGAGTGCCACTGCCCTGGGGAACGTAGGGTTGAATCCACACTCTTAGTACTATGAAGAAGAACTAAAAAGTTGTGAAAAACGAAAACAATTTTGAAATATCGGCTAATTTTTGACTGTTTTTATTTTAAATACGAAATATTTGTAAAAAAGGGGGCGCCATAAGTATCTATACGAGTATTCTAGACTAGAATATTCTTAACGTAAAGAGGTTTTTCCTCCTGTCACCAATCTTACCAATTTACTTACCAATCTTAAGCGGTATGGAGCGCTGAGAAAGTCACCTTCACAAACAATACATAGTATGTAGCAATTTTGCTTTAATTATGGACGTGAATACAGTACGTTTAAATATACTACAAACCCAAATCCTTTAAAATAGGACATTACATCTGAAAACCTTTAATCACGAAAGTCTGGCCATTCAAAATTACCGACTTTTTACTGTACAAATACCACCTGGTTTCATTCTCCCGCGAAGCCTTTCAATTAGACATAATGATCATGAGGGTATGAATGATTTATCAAAGGCTCTATTTCGAGTACCCTTCCCTAAAGTCCCGAGCTGCTTGACAAATGGCATAACCACCCACTCATTAGTCGAAATAATGAGACGATCCCTAATTCATATGGTTGACACGTTGACTATTCAGTCAAATGACTAACTTAAGTATAAACTAGACTAATCATGTCACATTTTGTCTATAGTTGAGGATAAAAAAGTAAAAAAATTTAGGTAAACTAGTAATATTTAAAAAAAAAGAAGGAGTACGATGCCAATACAAAATAATTTGTAACTAAATGAAAATTACGAATAGGATACGTAAATAGATGATTATTATTATTTTGATCGAATGTATATGAATTACATTAAAACCACTAATATCTAATCTGACCTCTAATACTAAGACCAAAAAACCTTTTCGTGACTATCATACACCATTACATAATACTACGAATGAATAAATAACAACGCATACTACGAATCCAATAATCAAGTTCACAATTTACAGTGCATGCAATAAATAACAAAAGTACAATATTGAACCTCCTGTTGGCAATGCAAAACAGGATATTAACTCAACCCTTTTTGCATTCATACTCGTATCCTGTTTATGTGCATGGATTGCGTTAAAGTGACACTTATTAAGCCATGAAATGGGCCGCCATTTTTGTGCTTCGTTATATTATCGTTGGTGATTATAATGAGAGGAATGTACATTAATTTACTCAACTATAGTTACTGAGTCTGTATATGGCTGCAGCGAAAGCGGTTAGCCAGCATCAGAAGGAACAGGGTATCAGTGATCTCTTTATAAAAACCGGGATTGCATGTATGTATGTAAATAAGACACATATCCACACGCGGCCAAAAATTTCAGAACAAATATCTAGACACAACTGTTTATTGGAAAATTACAAAACAAAATTTATTGTTTATTATTATATTTGGTGGTGTCTATGTTAAATTTTGATTCAATCCATATTTTTGCTGTTTCTTTTCTTCTAAAGGTTGCAGCGTGATATTATTAAGCCTAACCTTCCATGATAAAAGCTGTATCTAACAAATAAAAGAAATATATTTTTCAATTTTATCTAATACAGATAAAAGTGCGTTCAAAAAAAGAAACTTTTGAGCTTTATAATATTAATATAATGATATTAACAAAGGTTTTTAATGACGAAAGAACTTTGTAATAACCTCGCTATTAATTCAAAGCTTTCACTAACTACTATACGAGTATAGCCTAGAATTACTTACGCTAGTATCACTTTATACATTTCAATGTTGACAGTAGTCAGAAACCGCTCGTTAGTTATGCCCGAGATCAGGCAGGAGCGACCGAGCTAAGCCGATTACGAACAAGCAAATGATCCGAGAGACGTCTTAGCTAATTGGTCAAGGATCTACTAGTATCACGACTTAACTGTACCTAAAGGTGAATTAATGTGGAAGCTAAGCTTAACGGGAAAGTGTTGATAAATATGAGTATGAGTTTGATAGGTAATTCGGTTACTAATTGAAAGTAAATACTTTTATCTCATTTAACTGAAATTTACAAATAGGTAGTGCGATGCACAAACAAAGGCAATATTGTTGTAGTTAAACAGATCAAACCCAAAAAATAAGTATATGAACATAATAAGTCAGGATCGAATTAAAATGTGTATCGCATTACCTGCCTATACGGGAAAAAGAGACGTGTAAATACATGGCAAATCTTCTAATCGAATGCCGGACACTTGTAACTAATCAACTCATTTAATCCACCACATGCATCTAAACTGACACACTGGGCAATAAGCTTAAACTTGTACAGCTATGAGGCACAAGACTTGGCATTAAGCCGAGGCTGAGGCCAGAACAAACAGGGGATAAAAACAGCTGGCTTAACGGGGACGGACCCTGTTTACCTACCGCCGTTATTATCAAAGTTTTCTTGTTTACTAGCGCTCGTAGCCACGTAGTATAGAGACACGTAGTTTAATAAAAAGTCTCGTAGACTTCGTAGTTGTTTAGGCAAGTTTTAAGTATATGTAAAGTTGGGTAGGTTTTGCATGCATACGTGTAGGAGGCATTGTTAAAAACAGGAAAAGTAAATAGTGATTAAAAGTAATTGATAAAAAAGTTAAGTGTGCAATAACTACGGCATACCACTCAAAAGCACATTCACAATAGTCGAAAATTCAATTAACGAGAATACTGATTGAAATTTTTTGCTACCTTCAAAACTTTTGTTCCTTTCTCTCCTTTTTGGACGTACGTAAGAAAACAGCTGTTTACACCTATTACACACCTTCCCACTTAATTCTCGACCTGACAGTTGACACGACAAAAAAGGCTTACCTCTTCAAACACCCATAAAAGGGGAAGGAAACAAATGCATACCCCTTCCTTATTAAGCTAGAGAATAGTAGGGGGAAAAAAGGAACAAAACCCGGACAGGTATTGCCGGGGATCTAGACGGATGTGGCGCATTCATCACACACTCCCTCTTGCGTACACGTCACACAACTCCCTAAGGGTGTCGTGACGTGAGAGTGGATACATGACTTTCCTTATTATGCCAAGAGTCGGTTAGGGTCATTGATATACAAACAAACACTTTCAGGACTATTATACCTTGCGATCAAGGGTTTGGGTGTCCATCTATGCAATTTCAAAGGTATTAATTCTATGATCTCTCAAATGTTGATCAGATATTGAGCACTCAATGTGACAGGTGGTAAACCGTGTCACTATTTACAAGCACAGATTACCTGTTCGGGGAATGGATAGGTTACCTTTGACCGTAGTATTGGGCGCATTTCGCCGATGTGTTTTTAAAATAAAATATTATAATCTATAAGCCAAACATTGCATCCAGACATTGAAGGGAAACATAGGAATCTGTCAAGCGTTGTAAAGGGAAATGAACTCGTATGAATCTAACTGAGGGGAAATTTTGTATTCGTTATTTTCGTTACAATTTGTAAGAATATATTGAATCCTTATATCATTAAAGATGGAAATAAGACAAATATTATCCAAGAAATACTGTTTCTTATATAATATATGAATATGTAGCTACTCGTTCCAATCCTTTAATCCTACCACACATCTCAGATTATTCAAACATACATTGTACATCTAAATAAGAACTCGCGTTTTCCCGTTACACCCCAAATCCCATGGCTACACACACAATCGATATCTATAATAACGATTTGATTTGCAAATGGACCTGTCGGATTTGTTGACACAACCGTAGGTACACCCCAAAAAATGTCACTCAACAATCGACTTTATGTCGAGAGCAATAAAGACGACACGTTTGATTGATGCGAAATCGAACAACATTTTATTCCGAGCATAATTTGCGAAGCATTATACTGTTATTCGTTGCTTTGCATTGAATAACTGAAAGTAATAAGATTTACGAGTTGTTTACCAACTTTGTTGGGGAAGAGTGATTGTTGAATGACGGAGGCCGTAGAAGGGGTCGGATTTGGAGGCTGTATTAAGAGATGTAGTACATAACTATAAACACAGAAAATATGGATGGAACATGTTGAATTTGGCAAACAAGTTAGGGATAAAATATTATCACTCAATTTATATTAGTATTATTTTGTAACAAAGTACTTTTAAGTTGGTACATAAATAATCGTTCGTTCGGTCGATCAATAAATCTCCACTTAATAGATATCACAATTTACATAGCTTAATTTCTACAATATTGAGGCGAATGCCTATAAAGTAAGTGCTCAAGTACAAGGTTATCCCACGTGTTACTACGAAAAGAGCCTTAATAATGAAATTATAAAAAAGCGTGTGCATTGACAGTGAATTTATCTTACTTGAGCCAACAAATTAATCATCTTTATTTAATATGATATATTGTGAGGTCCAAGTACCTATATCCCTCTCATCTTTTAATACATTATTTCAGAACGAAATCGAGTAGACGAATCGATCAGACCGTTTGCTAGGAGACAAACGTCTATTCAATATCGGCGACGAATTGAATCGATTTGGCAAACCCACTACGGCAAAGCTACCAATTTGTTGGCGCTGCAGCCAGGGCAGAGATGCAGGTACGGCTGATAAGCCTGGTCTAAACTTGTGTCATGTATATAGGTAAATAGCTTGTTATGAATTGGTCATTTATTTTATATAGTGTTTGTACATGAGAGTATTATCTGCATATAGACATTGTATGTCTAAGTTAATAATATAAAGCATGCGTGCTTTCTTCATCCAAATTAAGTGAGAAGTAAATCGACTTTCACGAGGCCAACCTAAGATTGTATGTGTTATTAATGTACTTAATAATTAACACCTGTATATCATATCTGTTAAGTATATAAAAATTATGGTGTATACCTTAAAAGCTAATCTATCGTATATTCTACTAATGCGAAATAAATATGGTCCCTATACCATCAAATGATTTGTCCCTGCACATAGAACACCAAAGCGCCACAGACTACTCAATCACCCGCAAGTCTAATTAATTGATTTGCACAACAGAGTAAAACACAGAGAGACATCTCGTCCCACCGTCACCTAATCCCCTGGATGTGTGCGATTGAATCCATTTGGCGGAGGCTTCCGTGCCAAAGCTACTAGTTAGTTGAAAAGCTGATTCGATGCCGCTATTCCGGACAGGAGGCTAAGCTGGACTTAATGCATGTACGTAAATGTATGTTGAGCACACAATTATCGATTGAAGCTGCGAATGATAGTACACGTGCATTAAATATAAGTCATATGCAGAACATTTACAACAACAGAACCAATAACATAACAAGATAGATTTACGCTATGCTTGACAGTGACAAATATAGATAAAGCTGTCATCAATTCTCATGAGATACGAGTAGATACATATACTTTCCAACCACTTATTTGACAAAAACAACTACTAGGTGATTACTAGATTCTATTTATCAATGAAAGTACATGTGATACAACAGTAACTACTTATGAACATCTATATAAAGACAAACTTTAAGATTTCGTTAAAGTGTTGTTATAAACAAATTACTTAAAACCCAGGTTTAGCAGTCGTTCACACATCGCGATGTACGTGCGCGTTTATTCACTGAGTAATTGAAATGCTTAATCCTCTTGTAAAGCCATGCGATGGACTACCGACATGAGCCGCTCTAAACACTGCCGAACGTGCTTCTATTTTTACAAGTTACTGTGGGTAAAGGGCTTTAGAATAAGCCAAAAACAAAAGAGCCTAACCGACTTAGTGGTCAATACCAGATGTAATAATTACAGTCAATTCTGAGTGTGTATTAATAGACTATTACCACAATAGTTTGGGATTGGTTTTATTGCTAAAGACGAGAAATAGATACAATGGAAGTGTGTAAATATAATGGTATATAAATAAACATTCGTTAAAAACGAAATAGAACCTCTGAACCAATCAGACTTCGGCATTTACAGAATAAGTCATGTCTTACTGTAATTTCTTGTTTGTTCCTCGTGACAGAACTCATACAACCTTGAAATCCTGAACCCAATCCATAACCGAGATCGTCTACTACAGATACCAGAATCGAAGAGCTACGACAAACATTACCGAAAAACCCCTC
The DNA here is from genome assembly GCA_030578115.1 of Leucoptera coffeella. Taxonomy (NCBI): domain Eukaryota; kingdom Metazoa; phylum Arthropoda; class Insecta; order Lepidoptera; family Lyonetiidae; genus Leucoptera; species Leucoptera coffeella. Next base: position 85,316 of record JAMBLF010000350.1, read on the forward strand.
GTTAAAACTCGTAGCAATCGCCAACTTTCCCGTAGTATAGGGGTGAAACTTCTTTTTTTCTCATTTAAAAGCCCATTAGGCTGAAACGGGTCTTTTGGGGACCTCACAAAACTAGGTCCCAGACAATCGCCTTAAATAACAACGTCTCGTCTTAGGAAAGCGCTTAATGAGATTACTTTGAAACTTAATTATGACGATGACGGACTCTCAGAGTGGATTAAGAAGATTCGTGAGAACGGTGAGGGAAAACACCGGAAAACCTATCCTTAACTGAAATTGTGTAATAGTTAATGACATGATAAAGACTACCCTTCCCTTTCAATAGCCAATAATTTTGATGAACTGACTGACTATTCAATGAACTCTTAACTAGGTTGATGTTTACCCTGAACTAGTTACTACACCAAAAGCAAAACGAAGCAGGATGCTTATTCAATTATAATGTTGAATCATTAATATACGAGTATAAGCTAGTTAAGAACACATTTCACGTCGACTGATTTCGAAGAAATCCATCGACATTTCAAGAGCTTTAACTAATATTAGATTGCATTAATATTAAAGCCTTCTCAAGGGCGTTAGTTATGCTACAAGTTACCTTAAAGTTTTCAACGTTCCTATAATTCAAGAAGGGTTAGAAGAACATATAACAATATATTTAGTTGTTATCTAACCTGACCGTAATATGCAATTTATGTGAAAGTAATTAAATTATTTTCCATAGCATTTTGTTATCTTTACGCAACTCAATTATGATTATAATATCAACCCCAATTATATTTTATGTGCACACGCCTAATTCAGGTCAACCAGCATAATTCAAAGTTCCAAAATTATTAGTATTCCCCACCTTACATCTAATTTGCTACACCTACAACCACTAAACGCGAATCACACAAACTTCTATGGCAAACAAACTAGACAACAGCCTATCAGGAATTCTGCTCAGAACTTCGATTAACACAACAAGAATATTCAATACGCACACTTGTATTCACTAGAAACTATTGTTTTCACTTATCATAACCCTCACTCATCGCTTACTTCACTTAATTTTCACTAATCACTATTTGTTCACTTCACGTTACGAGTTCACTGAATGTATGTCACATAGTATTTATCTCAGAGATAAGCCGCGATGTATTGGCGAGATGCGACGTGCTGCCTCGTCGGAGGCTGTGTCGAGACTGGGATGACAGCCTGCAAGTACCCCATCCCCCGGGAACGGTCCAGATTCGGTAACGTAACAGAGGAGAAGATTACTGAAAGTTATCAGTTATGTGTGCAGTTTAGAATGATAAGGTTCTAAAGGTACTTCCTTAATTGTTAATAGTTACAGCGCGTTAATTAATGAAGTGACAAGTTGATTAACGGGAGCAGGAAAAATAGGATGCTATGATTTCTGCCTTCATGTATGAAAAGAATCGGGCGTGATTTGTAGGTAGGTATGTAAAAGCACGTTTATATGTGTACTATTATACAAAAATCCTGATAATTTTAATAATAAGAGTATATCTCCAGTCATGTAGTAAGAGAATTTTCGTAAATATGTAGTTAGTCTTTATTGAGATTTTTCTAAATCCCTAGAATACATCTAATATAACAATTCCTTTTGTTTGTATTACCTGCCTATAATGTAAGTTTCATAAAATACGGAGAGTATAATACTTACAATTCACAATAAATTCTCTGGCATATAGACCATAAAGACCTTCGTCTGTAAGCGGTTTACGGCCACGTCGAAAATACTTTTTATCTAATAGTCAGCATCCAAAGCAACAGCATTCTATTTAATAATTGTATTATTTGTTGACCGTAGAATTTATGTTATTCTCTTATTTTGAAAATGCACTTACATTTTTTACAAATATTCCTTTAGTAAATGTTCAAGGGAAATCAAACTCTTATCCTTTAGAATAGGGATCAAAATCCTAAACCTTTACTTTCCACACCCTTCATCCCACTACATACCCTAATCCCTAAACATATACACAAGCTTCCATCTTCATATGGCCAATCTGTACGCATCTTAAACCTGTGCCAGCCCCGCCTTACGTCCCTCACGCGTCTCAATTATATTATTGACGAAGCTAATGAGCCGTCACGCATCCGTCAGGACACCAGCTCTCATCTGAAGACTCCTCCACTTGCCTGTAGAGGAGTAGCAGAGATCAGGGATCCATAGTCCTTGCAAACCTGGCAAACTACGTAAGTACTGCGGATGTGTCTTCGGATAGTGTGAGTGTAGTGTGTCGTCCTATGAATTAACAAAAATTGTGAGGGTAGACAGACATTAGCTGAGACTAGAGCTAGTCTTCCCGCGTCCACGGCCTATGCAACTGGGTCGAAACGTCGGGCAAAATAAAGGTAATCAGATATCTTTATAAATTTATCGTGATATGATCCGGTCTCACATAGTAAATAAAACTACGTAAGCTGCACTGATAGTACAACTTTGCTTTCATAAACATTATTTGTATTTTCTCTAAGATTGCTTGGGATAAGATACTATTTTTGTGATAGAGTAGAATCTATGTTTTCATTATTTTTCAATGGCATTTTTTATTGTTTCAGTAAATCCAATCTTTCATTCATAATCAGCGGTTATTCATTACAGTTCATACTTTCAATGACACTATCCTTCCAATATGTCTTAATAGGGATGACTAGTTACCAAAAGCCGAACAAGATCTATAAAATTCGTAACCGTGATTTCTGCCCCTCTTTAGGGGACACAGGCGTGATCTGTGTGAATATACGGTACAAGTTAAATTCAATTCCAAATCAGACCAGTTATCTAAAGGTTAATTCAAATCCGAACTTTGCCTTTAAAACTCGGGAGGCCAACTAAAATATTTACAAGCGAACGCTATGCTACGAATCCGTATTTTGTTTCGTCGAAAATATTCGTAGTATTCAAGCTTGAACATTCCGTAGCTCGGTCTGATTCAGTTTGCCTGTGCTTAGGGCAGGTATTTGCACTAAATTAACGCTACGAAATTCACTTAGTCGATGCTATAGTATTTGGTCTTCACTTAATAACTAAATCGTATTAAGCTCTTTCTCTTAGTATAAAAGTAACATACGATTCACGAACTGTAATCTTTATGGGGACATTATATCATGACATACGGTGCTGAGACGTGGAACATGACGGTCGGGCTGGCTCACCGATTACATGTCGCTCAGCGAGCAATGGAACGTTCGATGCTGGGTATCTCGTTAAGGGACAGAGTCCGGAACGAGATTATCCGGCAGAGAACCAATGTCGTAGACATTGTCTATCGATGTTGCAAGCTGAAGTGGCAGTGGGCCGGTCACGTCTGTCGCAGAACCGACGACCGTTGGAGCAAAGCGGTTCTCGAATGGCGGCCGCGTCTCGGTAAACGTAGTGTAGGACGCCCCCCTGCCAGGTGGACTGATGACCTGAAAAGGGTCGCTGGTAGTGGTTGGCTGAGGGCCACGAGTGATCGTGTTTTGTGGCGTTACCTTGGGGAGGTCTACGTCCAGCAGTGGACTGTCATAGGCTGATTGATTGAATCTTTATGGGGAAAGCCATGGTAATCTGTATTCAGTACTAAGGTAACATAAATAAAAAGGAAAATATTAATATTTAACATACATTCATAATACTTGTTTAACTGTTAATTATTTTTCCACTTGGTCAGATTCAAACACGTCATAAATTTAAAAATATATGTAGTGGCGTGTTTTACAAAAAAGAAACCTATCTAAACCTAACTCTAGTCCATCGCCTCTTAGTCTTTTACAACATGCAGAAAAAGGGCCACAGTCTACCCTAGTTACATTCGCAAAATACCTTTAAAAAGACATGCTACACCGAACCATTTATCTCAATATTTCTTATCCCAACATCAGAAGACATTCGTATCCCTGTCACCTCTCATTGAGATTCAAGGCGCGTTGCTCTTATTGACGTCACTGCAACGTGAGTGAGGCACGTTCTCAATATTTGCCTTTTATTACAGATGTGCCGTCGCCGGGGTCACAATTTGGGACTTCAAGGTGGGAGTGAGAATATTAATGTTATTTGTATCTTGTTTCATGCTGGAATGTTAATAGAATGATAATAAGTTTCTTAGGATATTTACACATGGAATTTATTAAACAATAATTTGGCTACCTGTTCGTTACTAACATTCCATTTTAATTCAATCACACCAAGTAATGCTAAGATGGAGATACAAAAAATAACGTGACTTGCAAAATTTTCTTTAATTTCAATATTTAAACAATTACTAGTTATATATTATTAACTTTCATATTACACACAAATTGTTCATATATACAGGTCACCCGTTACTACACTGATCTGTCTGTAGAGATCACGAATTTTTATGTACTTTTCAGCATTTGACTGAATATAATTATTCCTAACACTTTAATAAGTCTTTCGGTTCCTACTTACACTCATTGCAGCCACAAATCTTAAAAACTATCACCCATCTCTATATCTATTCCTCTGTCAACCATCTCTCTAAACTAGGACATTGCACTGATCAAACTGCGCCTTAGCCAACCCAAACTCTTGGCGGACTGGTTAAACTGACACCGCTACAAAGTTACAAGTTACAAGTTGGTTGTACTACTTGTACTAAGCGAATGATCAAGTAGAGTTGTTGTATCGAAGTTCAGTTGCGATTAGAAGTATGTTTAAGTTAAGGTCTGTGTTAAGTAGCTGTAGAGTTTTGGTATTGTTTGGTATTTAAGAATGGATATTAGTAGTTTATTACGATCCGTGCTAAGTTACGACTTAAATAAAGGGCTAAATTGCTGCCGTACATACTGAACTATCATATACTACTTCAGGATGATGAGGCCATGTAATCTTTTAGACAATCTACTAGGAATCTGTCTGTAATAATACTTATATGTCAATTACATTTCAATCCTCAAAATAACAACTTAATATGTCTTACATTATGTCCACCAAAATCCCATTAGTACAATGTACATAAGACAAACAAACCTCCGTCAATACATCGTAGGTCAAAGGTATTTTACTACCCTTTGTCCCTCTCTAATTAAACACCTATCCATCGGCGTGTCACCCCTAGTCGCATCGCATCCAGGTGCCTTGTTAGTCGCCGTAAATCTGTCTCGGGGAAACTTAAATTGCCTCCGCGACGTGGGACGGAGCCTCCTAATTGACTCACCAGGAGATGCTAACTTGGACTGAACAATTATTATATTCGCAGTCTATTCGGATATTTTTTATGGATTTCAATAGCCCAGGTTTCGGTATGAATAGTGTAATATACATAATAATATCCTGATAGCCCATTTTGGGTGGTCAGATTCTTGGAGATAAATGCTTCTTAATCCATCCATTTAATATTCCATACTGGGACAGCCTGGATGAATTTTTATGGAACATTTGTGCCATGTTGCTAAACAACCGCCCGGAAATTCTACTTACGTCTAACTAGCTACTTAAAAATGTTCAGGGTAGACTTTTCGTCAATTTCTGTTCATTTACCTTTGGTTTCTACATTCAATATCGCATCATCTAACCTACAACTCTTACCTGTCTATAAATACATAGAATACTTCAGTTGGAATTAATACCAAATAGAAGCATATCTAAAATTCATCTAGGCAACATAATACTACGAATCGTTATTTCAAAAGCTCACTCCATAGCCGTTAAAAGGGTGTACGAAACGACACTCGATTAGATTAATAATTGTCGCCTTTGATCGTCTAAGGCGGACTTTATTAAATCTGGCTGCCGACCGCTGTATGTATTCATTCTATTCCCAAGCCTATAGCGAAGGTATAAATAAAATAAAGGGGTAATATGATTCAGCTTTTTACGATACTTTTTTGTGCAAAATATATAGCTAAAAGTAACACGAACAATATTAACTATTCCGCTCATAATTTTACTCTTATAACTATACAAACGATGCACTAGTAACTCTCATTAAATGTCGATTAAATCAGATAAGCCTACATTCACGCACACCCTTTCATCTTTTAAACAGAACTTTAGAGGTGTAAAGTTTCCTTCCTGTGGAGATTGTCAGGCTATTTTTATGGAATATTAATGCCTGATTTTCAACCTTTGCTTTTGCTTAATAGATTCGAGTCACCCTTGGTCTCTTAGTGCTTCCTAAATACCAGAAAGATTTGCAACGCTTTTTGTCTGCTTTCCAGACTTATCGTTTGTGTTAAACGTATATACTATAAAAGTATTTATCTTCACACATACGTACATATATTCACGCCTCTACGTACCTAAGGGGATAAGCACGATCCACCCACCTTGAGAAATTTATCCCCAATTTGATCTGTATAAGTTCTACGCGGCCTACCCCGTCCAACTCTACCTTCTACTTTGACTGTATAAATTCCTATTACACATCCGCTCCATGTCCCTCCATCACCTCAACATAACTTTATTTATCTACATTAAGTACCAGGCTATCATAAACCTACTAGTATCCACATAAGCTGACGTCATGCAGGTGTAGTGAGCAGTTTCCGCTCCAGTTAACCGTCGACGCAATCCCCAAGTTGCATTTCATTGTACAGTGACACGCTTTCAGTAAAAGGGGGATGGACTGGTAATTTCGTAGCTGGAATATGCTGTTACTTTGTTACAATTATGACTACGTGCATATATGATAGCCTGGTACTTAAATTTAATCCTAACAAGGTGCCATACTTCCCGGTATGCCGTAGAAGGGGACTAAGAGACTAGTGGTATAGAATCAATTGCAATGGGATAGGAACCTGTCACCAATGTTCAATTTTGATAACGCAACCCGCAATATTAATTCTAAAATGTGACCTAGGAGAGATATTATATCTCCGCAATTCTGTCCACCCCGAAAGGGATTGAAGGACTTGAATGTATAGTTGCAGGGTAAAAGTTCTCAAAAACATGAAGTTCCTATTCATAAAATAATCCCTGATCTCTGCCACTTCTGTGAGTTGAAGAGCGTGTACTTAATACTGTAAATATGAAAATGACCATCCATAAAACAGGCAGATAGATACGCACTATACAAATCCCGTACTAGCAGGCGCCTACAATATCCCTTATTCATAGTCTGCGTAATACAAACACGAAGTTAACTAGACCAAATATTTGATAGGTAAGGTACTATCGGATCCTAAGCCTAACCTAAGTTAGACTATGTAAATAGTCTAAACCTAGAAATTCACATTTGAATTTCATATATGAATCTTCAGTCCCTTGTAATCTGTGATGTAAATACACTAACTAGCTACTAGCAGGCTTATAAGGAACTAGTGGTTATTGACATCTATTGGGCGATGGGCTAGAAACTTGCCACCGATATGTTAATCAATGACGATACGAACCCCATAATTTTGTTGAAAGTGAAGTCCAAGGTTCTGTGCACTCCGTTTAGGATTAAGAGATGTCAATCACTCTTCGATTCTCGCCCACTTCTAGCATTACTATATAATTCATAGATCAACACTTCAGGACCATTATCCCTACCAAAAGTCAGAAGTCTATTGTTAGTAGTAATTAAGAAGTTTTCGAGTCTATTTCTACAATTTCAAAGTAGTAATTAACAATGGATTTTTTTATGACAAAATGAAAATGGGAAATGACCTGTTGCTAGCCCATCACCAAATACATTCCATTTACCCCTAACCCCTTACGCTTCTTACACACCGACAAGAGAGGTCGCTAATAGCATTATTAACCTAGAGCCTTCACACTTAAGACTTTGCAGGTGCGAAACCTCAAAGGCAAAGCAACACCAATTAAGCGGAAAAGCCAAGGAGTCTCTTGAGGGTAGACAGACGGTGGGTCCTGACGGCGCGCCCTCTGTCACCTCTTGAAGGAACTAAGTCAAACACCCGCCGCGAGAGGGCGCACTTCACTAGAGTAGTAAGACGAAAAGTTTGGTAGCTACACGCTAAAATACACTACGACTTTTATTGTCGAGGTAGTAAGAGAATTATGTATTGTAGTGTTCTTTGTGAATACAGGGGTAACATATTTCATTTATCTTTAATAGTTACCGTGTTACAATATAGGACCAAATAAAACAGTATGTAAAACAGTACAAATATGTCTGCAGAGTTTCGTGGCATTTCTTCTCTGCAGGATTTTGCTTTATGAAATGCCAATAGTTTAATTATATTTATTTAAAAATTTTAAGATTCACTTATTTTAATGACAACTTTTCCTGTGGAAATGTTTTTTTTATTTTTATATACCTCATGTTGAATAAAAAAGCATGTCATTTCATTTCAGTATAGTAGCAATCTAATTAAGCCCTAAATTATAAAAGTAATATTGGCACTCAACTCAAGGAAGGTGTACATAGCGAGAACAGAAGAGCATGTATGAAAATGTTAACGAGTGTGAGTGAAGCAAGAGAGATTTGTCAGGATCAAGGTGGCGATTGATAGTGTTGATAGGGAAGTAGAGACATGTATTTGTATGTTAAATTGGCATAATTGTTTAAAAATATGCAAAGAAAAACATGTGTTCCTTTTTTCATTTCATATACTTTATCAAATAATAAAATAGCCCATTATGGCTACCTATGCTGCACCCATGAAATGATTTCATAGTACAATCACACGCTGCCAAGGTTCTTACTCCTATGTACGTAAATGGGTGTGATATCTATGTATTTATTTAAGAGTATTAAGAGGGCAAATTAAGAATGAGTACTATAGTACAGGAGCCTATATGAAACTTACTTTTATTATTCCCTTGTACATATATACATAGGAGTCATTCTTTTAATCGTTAAAAATTTGTACAAACTTAAATATTCTAAGCGGCTTTAGAGAGAAGAAGTTAAATAATAGCAGCAACATTATCTCAGAAAGTTAACGCCATCTACAAATTTCTGCTCGAACTAACAACTATCTGGAGAACATTTAGCAGCCCCGTTCGTATAGCTAAGTAAAATACGCCTATTTAATTCCATTGCCATAACACAGAGGTCGCGACTAGTAAAATGAATGATGTCAGTCAACTATGCAGTAATTTTAGCTTATAATTGGTCGTTATAACGCTAAATAGCGAACACTCACGACGTTTAAGTAAGTAATTATCACCATTAGTCACCTTTTACGTGCCTTTCGCAACATAACAACTGATACTTTGTAACTCTAGTCTCTCTAACTAATCTATGTTACATAGATATTTTAATGATCCGCAATTTCAGCTTACCTGCAACAAAGAAATAATGTGATTAGTTACAATAGATTAAACACAACAACAATCTACTCAAAGAAAATTACCCTTCACCCTGCAAATCCCATAAGTCAGTACAGAACCTCGACATTCATGATTTTTAAGTTAGGGATTTTACATACATATTACAATATCCCTTCCTGAAACGAAGAACAAAACACTCAATATTTAATTTCTCTTGTCTTTGGCAAGAATATATGTAAATATAAAAAAAAAGTATTTGCAGGCTCGTTAAAACCTAAAAATATGTCAAGATACTCTTACTCCCGTAATGACGTCTTACAGTATATCAGGCTTAAAGTTAGATTCTATTCTAGTCCTTAATACAATCGATACTCTTCGAATGTAGGAGTCCTTACTTGGATGGATCTCTGAAAACGTTACTTTCATCTTTTATATTGGCGAAGACAGACTAGTGAGAAAAATAAAGAAACAGATTTTTTAGGAATTCACATTCAGTTTAATATATTTTTCTTCAAAATTAGTGATTAACTTCAACGTTTACAAAGATATAATACAATGTCAGAGAACTCACAGATTGTTTATGCCCTGTTGTTAGGGATTAGATTATAATTCCTGTTTATACAATAAAGAATACTCTCGAAACTCCTAAATAGTCAAAAGCCTTAAAATCTCCCATAATCCTATATCTAGTCTTCTCATAAGCTCTTTTATTACATAAGTACATATACATCCATTCCTACACACAACACACACAAACCACGCACTAACAACAAATAATCAGTTAATATGGATTGAACAAGCACTACTCCTTTTAATCCAATACAACAAGCCCAAAATAACTGTACAGATTTTGGAATAGGAAATCCCTCAATCACTCACCGCTCCATCTAAACTTGTACCTACTCTGTGCTCAGCCAATGAAATATTAATGAGAAGGCGGCTTCGCAAACAAGCTTCTTATGCAACCTTTGCAATAACATCTTCTGATAGACTTGTATGGGAAAAGCCTAATTAAATATCGGTCAGACAATAAAGGCATAAATATCCGCGACTTATAACCCTTGCGGGGTCATAGAGTCAAAAGCACACATAGAAAACTACAGACTTAGTGATTCTATGGTAACTTCGATGCCACATGTTAACTGGCAGCACCTAATGTGACAGGTGGTAAACCGTATCGCCATTAACTGGTACTGACAATAGTCAGTGCCAGTAAATGTTTACATAATAAGCTGTAAACTGCCATACTAAAAAAATACGTTAGAAGTACACATAACCGCCGTTTGTATGAGTAGGTGTATGGGTGTTCATAAACAGAAATTGGGATCTGTGATCTCTACTTACTGCTATGTAAGGAGATGGACGTGATATGTATGTATGTAATCTTATAATTTTAGTTGTTTCTCGAAGGGCTGACAACATTTCATCACAACCGTTCCCTCTCATATCCAAACTTGTTTTTCAAATCTATTTACCAGGAGCGCAGAAATAGTGAGACGAACAAAAAAATATCTAAGAGTTTTCCCCAGGGATAATTTATTCTAACCACATGCTGTTCGCTTTGGGGGAAAATATTTGCTCGCCAAATAGGGGATCCGGCTCGCCTAAACGATAGGAGTCCTAGGTTTCATTTAGCTTTAGGGAAGACTTTTGGGGTAGTCAGAGGCTTGAGTGACTATGTAACAACGTATATGTTGTTACTACGGAGGTCTTTGGATACATACAAAGAAAGAAAGAAAACATTGATTTGGATTGAGCTCAGGATTCATTAGATAGCTTTACAACTTTAGAAGTAAAAGGAAAAAATCATTAAATGTGTTACAAAATCACGTTAGAAACGACTAAGGGAATAAAAAGACAATAAATTAATTAGTTCACTCTCATTGCTAAACTACGTAATAATCAAAAGCCTCGACACCAAATGTCACCAACGAAATATAATACCGATGTTCTACCTACCCCAAACGGCTTAAATGTCATGAGGTACACACCACCCCTACCTTAATGTCACTAAACTTGATTATACAACTAGCAATAACCTGGTGACCCGGTTGCTGGGTTGATGGATGTGTACTATATCTTCACATCGATCACATACATACATATGTGGCTACGTACTAACTACATACATTTATTCAGAACCTTTTATTGCTTTTAGGGTGGTCTATGGAGATTCCTTAGAATTATGGGGACGTAAATAAAATGTTAATTAGCGAGCTTTATTACTAGAATGTCGCAGGGAGTACTTTAGTATTAACTATTTACATAGTTTCAATAGATAGACAGCACCCAATGTAATGGTAGTAAACCGTATCGACGTATACAGGCACTGGCTATTACCTATCCCGAGGGATAGGAAGGTTTCCTCACGATATTTTCTCTTACCGTTAGCGACTGTAAATTATGTACGTAAATGAAAATCAATATGTGTCTAGTTATCACTAACTATCACAAGTTCGATATTAATGCTAAATATACCCATAAACAATACATACGTCTCATAGGATCTGACGAAAATACTAATGTAAATAATAAATTTAGGTCGTTTATCTAATAGAACTTATGTACTAGTACATTAGTACTACATACATAAGGGAACTATTCAAAAAGGGTACAGTTAAGGAGCTATTTAGTATGAAAAAAGTAACTTTTTCTCTCCTATATTTCACACTCGATTTATAGACACTCGGAGAGAAACTTTCCCATTGAAACTGTAGTTCCTGAATAAATCAGGGGTAACTTTAACTCCCTTCGGGAGGACATCTTACCTCCCACTCCCTCCATTTATAAATAGGTATGCGAGACAGAGACAAGGTTGTCTGGACTAGGAATATCGTGAAAGGCTTTTCAGTTCTTTTTATACTAGATATCGCTGAGTACTTATTTCTACTTTTAAAAATGTATTACTTAAAAGGTAACTATAATAAAAATGATTTTATTTTCTTATAAAATATAAATAACACTTAAAAAATATATTAATATATTATATATTTATTTATTTATCATATACTTAGTTATTCCTCTTAACCCGTGCTAGTCTGAGATGAAAAAAGGATGGTAACTAGCTGCCGTTCTTCTCGGCATGTCAATGGAATCTATTAAGCGATGGGATAGCAACATATCGCCAATGTTCCATGTTACATCATGACTCCAATAATCATGCTAAAAAGTAACCTAGGAGACATTATCATATCTCCAGGATGCTGTCCTCCCCGAAAGGGATTAAAGGACGGATTATCTTGACGATTGTAAATATCTTATACTTAAAGTGAATTTAGTCTAAGAAAGTACAGTAATCAAATAGGCGAATATAATGAAAAGTGTTAGTGCGTATAGCCGCCGAGTACACATGAGGAGATGAATAGATGTCAAAAAAATCCTTATCACGATCGCGAAAAATGGATATCCATTAGCTTTGCTTGTGTTTGGAGATAGGCGTGATTTGTACTTATACATAAAAGCCTGAATAGTGCGGAAATAAAATCAAATTGGAGATATTTATCTACAGGCGGCTATTTATGCGAAGTACAGAAAAGCATGTAACTATGAGAAGGTTCATAGGCGTGAGTGAAGCAAGAAAGATTTGTCGTGATCATTCCAGGTGGCGAACAGTAGTTTGTCTAACCCGTTTAGGACATACGTACAGGCGTGAATATATGTAAGGCTGCTATGCGTTGCGTGAAGTACAGAAGATATTAATATGACAAAATAATTTTATTTAGACATGAGATTGAGGCAAGAGTTTATCAGCCACGTTCAAACAGGCAATCAGGGGCCCAGTTCCACTGATGCTTTTTACAAAATATCAGTTCAATATCACTTCAGTAACAGTGTGAATTCAGTCATGTTATAGTACCAAATTTCGCCATTTATAATGATACTTCACACTATTACTTAAGTGACATTGTATTACATAGTATATTTATGTTTACAATGAAGAATACCTTCCGAAGATTAAGAACTAATGTTATATTTTTTATTATTATTTAAATTATAATGTAATTTAATTCGACGTAGCTCGTTGTTGTTTGGGGCTTGGCTCTGTATCAGTGGGTACAGGGTTCGAATCCCGCTTGAGCATGTGCCAATGGAAATGAATTTTAATGAATTTCTATGTACATTTTCGTAATAAAATCACATTTACGAAATGCATCGAATTATACGGTGAGGAAAAACATCGTGAGGAAACCTACCTGTTCGTCGAACAGGTAATAGTTAGTGCTTGTAAATGGCGACATGGCTTACCACCTGTCACATTGAGTACTGACTATCTGGTAAACACGTGGCTTCAAGGTGTCCATAGAATTACTACCTTCGCAATTGTAGAGATGGAAACCTGAACCTCTGACTACCCCGCAAGGGTTAATGGTCGTGAATGCGTTTGTTGTTGTTTTGTTGTTGTTGACATTGTACTTTTAAGGTGAAATATGACAATTTGTCTGTCATGAATGGTGAAATTTAACCTTTGCTAATCCACTAACTTCACACTATTACTGACGTGGTATTAGACTACGATTGTACTAAACCACCTTAGTAGCCATGGACTTCAGTGCACTAGCAATATATATGTAGGTATGCCTATGAATGTGAGCCGTTTTGATTGCGAGCCTTACGACAATGGAGTCGGCTGCGCACTCAACTGGAATCCCTGATATCCCTAGGGATTCGCAAATGAAACGTTACGGGCCGTTGTACTCGAACTATGACTGCTTTTTGAACAAGAAGTACTTTACTCGTACGTACGTACATAAAGACAAATGCGTTTACTGTCATTAACCCTTGCGTAGTCAGAGGTTCAGGTGTCCATCTTCGCAATCGCGGAGGTAGGTAATTCTATGGCTAAAGTCTAACCCACGTGTTAACCAGCTAGTACGTAAAGTAAAAATACTCAATGTGACAGGTGGTAAGCCGTGTCGCTATTTACAAGTACTGACTATTTGGGGAACAAGTATGTTTTCTCACGATGTTTTCCCTAACCGTAGAATATTCGGTGCATTTCGCAAATGTAGTTTAATTGCAAAAATGTACATCGAAAATCTGAAAATTTTGAACCCTGTACCCACTGATACATGGTCAAGCCCCCAACGACTGAGCCACGTCGAATTGTACGTACTTACACTGCAAGAGATCCTGGCAAGCCAACTTGACCTTCATACACACTCGGCGGTACAGTTCTACCGTCACACATTTTATGTGTCGTTTTAAAATAACAATTACTATTCCATCAACATAATAATAACAAACATAATTCCCGCGACCTTGTGATGTTTAGTAACGCTAATACCAGGCGCTCATAAACGTATGCAAATTGAAAGGAGAATCTTTTAGAGCCACCTTTTTGCGTGGGCGGCTTTCTTTCGCAGACTAATTTATTTAACCCTGGAGGATTAGCATAGACGAGAACAACAAAGGTTAGGTAATAAAGATAAGAAAGGGATAATAAGGTCGAGGGAAGGCATCGTGGGGAAATCTGCCTTAATAACAGATAATAGTCAGTGCTTGTAAAAGGTGACACGGCTTACAACTGATCATATAAAATGCTGGCTATCTGTATAACACGAGGATTCGAGTTGGCTATATAATTAATACTAGGTTTGAGGTAAGCACCTGTCATATTAGGTTGTCTATTGGGTTAGAATGTAGGTTTCGTCATGCTATATCTTAAGCCGCAATCGCAAAGACGAACACTTGACTACGTAATGAGTTTGTCTGTGTGTCAGATATTTAAATATGGCGTAAATGTTTTTATATTTATGTACAATAAGGATACGTAAGGTAAGGAAAGGTAAACACAAATATTAAGGGCAAGAGAGCCTAACAATTAAAACATAAAATTGAGGAGATTAAATCGGGAATTCATTGTGTATTCCACGTGCCATATTTTCTCAACCCTCCAATGGCGCTCCAAGATCAAGATATTTTAGACTTAGACTTTCTATCCTTTCAATACGATATAGCATACATAGACAGTCACGTCTATAATTCCCGAATGGGTGACCAGAAGTAAAGGTTACGAAGAACCTATATTCTCCTTCAGCTTGTTGTTGGTAACATTTCATTATGAGAAAGTATTAGTAATAGTAGCTAGTAAAATGCCTTCAATTCTAATGCAGAAATATTTCGTTGTACAGAACATAAATTTCCCATTCGCTTTCCTCACATTAATTCATGTCCTTGACAGTAGATACAAACACTAAAATATTAGCTATAGTTACGTACATGCATACGTATATTTACGCCTCTACGTCCCTAATACATAAGCAGAGACTGTCCATCGTCACCTGGAACGATCCTGTCAAAAATCCTTGGCTTCATTCACATCTATTAACCTTCTCATACATGATTTTATATTCTTCACGATAGTTATATCCCAGTATAACGAAAAACGTCATAATCCTTTGAAATGTTAAGGAAAGCAACTGGTTTCTTAATTAAAGTCCCAAGTTAATAGCTGTTGGTATGCTAGGCCTGCCCTTCAAACAAGATAAAAAAACTGCCGCCGGATAAATTAATTTCCTCTTTGAATCTGCTGCTTCACGCTTCTTTCCACGGTCAGTGAACAGAGATTGTGTTTTAGCTTAGCTGAAAATTATATTAATCCTGAGGTAAAGGCAAAAAAACAGTATTTGAGCGTCGAGTAGAGAAGTCTTGCTATACCCTTCGGTGTGGACAGAACATCGAATATCAGTTATATTGCATTATAAGTTTAACATACTATATGTGGTATTAATTAGTTACTGCCGGTGTTGTGATAGGCATTGTTTATGTAATAATGGTGCCGATTTTCAAGGCTAGTAGACTAATTTACCCCGTAGGTTCTATTGCCCTTAGTCCCACTAATACATACTGAGAAGAAAGACAACTAGTTGGCATTGTAATAACATACACATTGCATTATAACATGCCTGCTCCCTTAAGGGTCACATTTAGACCATTACCACTTCAAATTACTATGTTGGGTACATTATTATATCGTAATTAAGGTAAAATTACAACCCTAATGTAGGCGACGGTCAATGCCCTCTGTTGTATAATTAGTCAAAACTCCGTGTCCATTAGTTAAGTAGTTCTCCACTATCCTTTTGTAGTTACAAAATGATATATTCACACAAACCATTACCCGCTAAGGGGTGCAAAGAAGGAAGTGTTCGGAATAATATTTCATCCTAATTGAAAAGCTACGTTTCCTGGTTGACCGTAAATAAATTGTATTTTATCTCATAAAAAATACTCTTTACATTTGTCTGTTGTAGGTCAGTTGATTGAAGATGAACTTGAATATTGTGGAGTCTGTGTGGTATCTATATTAAATAAATGGTAGATGATGGAATGTCAAACAAACCGTCTCATAGACTAAAAATTGAGATTTTATTTTATGAGGTTGTTAAGGACATCCCATTTTTGTGTAACTAATAAATATATCTGAAAGATGTGAATATTATATCTGAATTACTTACGAATACTTAATTGAATCTTACGTCAAGTGAAGAAAAAAACCGCCGATGCAACGTATGTAAAATTTCGAAAATGAAAAAATACATTCGACCCTGCCAGGATTCGAACCTGGAATCTTCTGATCCGTAGTCAGACGCGTTATCCGTTGCGCCACAGGGCCACAAACACACTGGTCAAAATAACCATACACTTTCATTACAATGTTGATTCAGATAACTAATGTTATTTTTGTGCATAATCAATATAGGTATCGAAGCTTTCATACAACGTATTGTAATACGAAACTCTCTTAAAAAGTTACAATAATTTTAATAATATATGTACATTAGTTAGTCGACTGAGGAGCCATTATATCCATGTATCAGTACTAATATTCTTGGACCACTATCATCAATCAGCCTGTATTAGTCCACTGCTGGACGTAGGCCTCCCCAAGGGTATGCCACAAAAGACGATCTTTCGTGGCCCTCATCCAGCCACTACCAGCAACCTTCTTGAGGTCATCGGTCCACCTGGCAGGGGGGCGTCCTACACTACGTTTGCCGAGACGTGGCCTCCACTCAAGAACCGCTTTACTCCAGCGGTCGTCGGTTCTACGACAGACGTGGCCGGCCCACTGCCACTTCAGCTTACAACAGCGATAGACTATGTCTATCACCTTGGTTCTTTGCCGGATAATCTCGTTCCGGACTCTGTCCCTTAACGAGATACCCAGCATTGAACGCTCCATTGCTCGCTGAGCGACATGTAGTCGGTGGGCTAGCCCGACTGTCATGTTCCACGTTTCGGATCCGTATGTCATTACGGGTAAGACACACTGGTTATAAACCCTGGTTTTCAGGCACTGCGGTAGTGGCGACGAGAAGATGTGACGCAACTTCTCTTCTGGAAATCTCCCGCTCGAAACTGTCCCTACCCAACTGCAATACTTGGCCCAGGTAGACATATTCCTGGACAGTTTCGAGCGCCTCTGCATTGATCGCAATCGGCTCCGGGACCACAAGTTCATTGAACATGACCTTAGTCTTGTCCAAGTTCATCCGGAGACCGACTGACCGTGAGGCAGCGTTCAAACTGTACAGCATTTCCTGCAGATCCTGCAGGGACCACTAAATTGTTAATGAATAAAAATTTGGGTGAATTCATTCTATGTATGTATATCCATATAAGATATAGATAATTTTAAGATACAAAATATTTCGTTAGCAGAGTAAATAAAATAATAAAACAAGAGAACGAAAATTTCTTTATTTAGATATAACTATAACACAGGTCTTATTATTAATCTTTTTTTTTAATCTTTTTAATAATGCTAATATAACTCTAAAATTTTGCATTTATACTGTTTATAAATGAAACGATGTGTAGTTAGTAAAATAAATAAGTATTAATTATGATAGATGATAAACAAATGTAATGAAGATGGCATAAGTAACTATGTATAATGCATCCATAACATTAATTACTATATCCATGTACTTAACTTTTAATGCCCACGTAATGCCCGTTTCTGATACATAAGCTTGTAATAAAACAAAGTGTAGTTACTATATGTCCAATGTTACGTAATTATTTTATATAAATAATAGTTCTAACGTCACTAACTATACCTAAGAAGTTTTGATATTGAACTTGGTCACAAAATCTATAGCTATCTAATATAAATAAACGAACGAAAAGTAATGATTTGATAACAAATTTATTTTCAATCACCTAATTTCTAATGTAACTAATCCATTTTGTATAACAGTTAGTTATTACAATTTTACTTCATGCTAATAACCATGCATACAAACGATTTTACTTATCATACAGAGCTATAATCCCCGTAGAGAAGACCCTTAGTCCCATGGCATAAGTTGGCGGAATAGAACCTTAAACCCTCCTCTTCAAGTCCCATAAAGCCTACTCATGTTGTCAACGTGTTCTCGTGTGTGAAATAAAGTGATCTGGAAAGGAACGAAACAAAAACAAATAAATAAAAACGAAACAAAAGAGGGAAGGGATAGAAAGAGGTTCAATAGGTACATGTTATGCTAAAGGTAGTCTAGTGAACACCCCGAACGGGATTGAAAAACGTAAATGTACATATATGTATACGTATATGATACCACTAAAGTTTAATAGCAAATTAATTATTTAGCTATCTGATTTGCATTAATATGACTTATCTTTAGCCGTACATAACAGATACACGTCTTGCCTATTCTTACAGAAGAGTAGGCATAATAAGAAACCTCAAATAAGTAAAATAGAAGCTTATAAGGGTAAAATTAAAATACAGGACAAAAAATAGTGTTTTACGTGTATTGAAGAAGAATGACTGCTAACTAACTAGGTGTTATTTTTTTCATTATGGCGAGATATTGGCATCTCACGTTCACCATTTATTATAGAAGAGTTCTATCGTCCCTCCAATCTAAGTATATGCCATGGTTTCAGGTTATGTCTCGAGGTTCTTACGGGATCATGGACAGTATTATATCCGCATGCATATGTATAAATAATTACATATTGTATACTCAATTCGTTTTATGATCATTGACAAAAATAACTATAGTAACATAAAAAATACAATGAGCAAATAACTTTCTTTCCCTTACTGTTGGTACTTCAACAGAATGTCTTTAGAGTCTAACGTTGAATCATAATGTTGATTTATGGCTGTATATTGGCTCAATCACAACTGAACTGGACTATAAAATTATGTAAGTACATTTAACAGCTAACAGCACTTTATTTACCTCCCTAGTTACTAACACAAGAAGACTAGCAATATAATATTAAAAAGATTTTTATTCTAGTTATCAGAATACTTTTTCTTTCATAATTTCCATTCTACCAGGGCATCAGTAAGCTAAGTAGATCGCACGGTAATAAATCAATAATAAGGTACCTACGTTGGAACGCGTCCAACTAGCTAGTGTATTGACACAACCTGAAACAATGTATCGTTAGGCCACCACTACACACGAAAATGAGTAATTACTGGTAATTACCATTAGCCATACAATACGTGGAATTGCTTTGGGCATAAACGTTCTAACGACGCCTAACTATAGCCACGTTGAAACACCGGTTACATCGAAGATAAGTTAAGAACATTAGTTAGTATGTATTACATATATTTAAAGCCAGGTTCTCTTTAGAAGGGAAGGCAGAGGTCGAGGAAACATCTATTTCGATCATTACAAAAACACTTTCCTTTCACTGACAACCAAAATTATCCTCATACATACACAGCTATAATGCGTAATTTTAACATCACCTTCTTACACAGTAACTATCATCTATTTGATCGTCAAAAGTCATCAAATTAATTGTAATGCCTGTGTACATAGATCGACAGTACACGTCACGACCGTTTTCCTATGAAGGTCAAATTAATGGGGACGAAGTTAAACAAAAAAGTAAGGACTCTAACCAAATCCTCAATAAAGAACAAGGTTAATCTATAGTATGTATTAAAGCAAGTTGTTTCACTCCCATGTCACCAGGTAATATATCATGCAGACAAAATCGATACCACGTCTAGGGCAACGTAGATCGTGTTAGGAAACCTAGTTTACCTATTGTGTGCTAAAATGCACTTGCGATCATATGACATTATAATATACTTTCGTTTCGGACGTTTCTCTAAACATATGTGGCGCATAAGTAGAATGGTTACTAGGTAAATTTGTTTTTGGGATATTTTAAAGTAAAATAAGGGTCTAAGAGTAATAACTATTCTGTATTAGGTTCTGTTCACTCTAAAAGTCAAAACGTTCGTATATGTGTGTATGAAAAAATTCACATCAGATACGTAATCGCCGAAATCGTAGACACAGATACAGCATAATCCTTGAGTCAAAAGACTTATAAATAAAGCTAAGTTGGATAATCAAAACGTTGAATAATCACCATTAGTGCGACAGTGAAGCCACTGCTTAGCATTTATTTATGCATTTAGATATTGTAATGTAACCTATCCAGGTTTCTTGTTAACATTTCCCCTCCGAAATAAAGAACAGATAGCCATTACAGCAGCACCCATTTAGGCATTGACACTTCCAGTGTTCCAAAAAGAATTCTATCTAGTTGCCATTCATCCATGCATATTGTTAGAGGCCTCTAATGGACTGATGACAGCACAGCCCCTATATTTCATAATCTAAAATGTGACCTGGGAGATATTGAGTCTCTTAAGTTTCTGTCCATCCCAATAGGAATTAAAGAGTGTGTATGTTTAAGTACATACCAGTGTATCAATGCAGCTACTCAAATCATTGTCTCCACTAACCTATCAAAGTCAAGCCACTTACATTGTAATGTTTACAATCTCCATACACTATGTGCGAATAGGTAATATCCCAACTACAATGTACCAAGTAATGTCAAGTATTCGTCCACATACTCGTATGTATTAAAATAATAGTGTTAGACAAATATTAACATTTTAACATTAATTAACCAACTACTGTCTATATAAAATATTGCATAGTTTTTAAATAACAGTATTACCTAATGAACCAATGCTTATAAAAGATATTGGCCAAACCTGCACTGCTAGTCAGTCATAAAATAACATACACTTCACGACTTGCATACACTCTCAACCCATCTCAGAGATTTCTAAGGCATGTTTGGTGTTAGTCACTCAAAGCCTGCTTTGTACTTAATAGACAGCACCCAACGTAATAGGTAGGGAACTGTATCACAGTATACAGGCACTGGGTATTATGTATCCTGAGGGATAGGCAGGTTAGTCTTGGTAAATTGAAGGTTGATATACAGTTTAGAACTGGGTTTAGAACCAATGGGTTCATTTTGTGTGATATTGCTGGCTATTTAAGTCAGCCCAGTTCAAATCAGAAGTATTTATAATGCCGTAAATCTCTGTAATAGAGAACTAATTATAATTTTTCTTTGAAGCAAATTCAATGTTATTCCACTAAATATCCCTTTCTATGGTAGTTCAATTTACAAACATAAGATAAATTAAATGGGACATCTTATTGGTTCCCCGGAGTAGGTTATAATTGCGCATTTACATTTATCGCATTGTAGGTAAGGAACTTTTCCTTCATTGACAGTCATACACCTCTGCATGCATGTTTATCAAACCCATTTTCCTACATAAGAGTAGGCAGAGATCATGGATCCTCATTTGTCTCGAACCCAACAGACCACGTTTTATTTCCTTCTTTTGATATTTCATACAAAAAGTTCAATTAGTTAAAACATTAGAAACCAATTGATCTAAACAATATTGTGAAGTATTCATAACTATTACATTAACAGTTTAAAGGATATTGAATTAGAAGCAGAGTAAGTCTATTTATTATGTTACCTAAGATTCTTCAAAACTTTCTCTTCTGTTTTGTTATGTTATTTGACCACATTATAAATGTTTTATTGTTATAAATTAAATTTTAATTGTACATTTATTATCATAAAACTAGTATATTTTATCTTTATAATACAACAAACAAATATGCAGCAATCTGATTAAGGTTTAAATTATTAAGGTTATAAAAGTTCACATGACTTAAGAGATAAGCAACAAGAATTGAGTAATAACTGACACACATTATGAGGTCAATAATTCAAGCATGTGCCAAAACAAAAACAATGCGGTATCGATAGTAGAAGGTCTTCAAATCCACCGGGTAGTTTCGCAACACAAACACTTCGGACGATCGATAATAACTATTAAAATAGAGAATGTCGCACCTATCCATTTATCTAAGACCCAAACACAACTCTTCACCTCTCATATAAGAAGCTTTAGATGCATAAAAGCCTTATCATTGCGAAATTAGAAGTCAAAACATGATTGCAAGTCGACAAATCAAAGATTTCCTAGAAGAATCTTATAAGATTTTTCTCGGGGCGGCTAAGCTATATTGAAGGGTAGGAAATATTGAAGACTTACCAGATGAAGAACTGTGTTCACCAGCTCCCTGTTGGACACCTGGCCCACCTCAATGAGCCCGATAAGAACTCCAAATTTTAGGCTATCGTTAGTCGTCATGCTGACGACCTCCTCAGGTCTTTTAATATCACTATAAGGCGGGGATTTAAGGTCCGCCATGGTTCACTATGTCACAAAGCACAAATTCACAATTTTAATACACACTCGCGGGAATAATTATCAAGAAAACATTATCAATACGCTTTACATGATAACACACCAGTCGCAATCTGCCATTTTGGTGGAAATTGTTTGTGTTGCCACATTTAAGTTAACTAAAAAGCAAGAATTTTGTATATGTTTTCTGATAAGAATGAATAATTTTATTGACACTTTAGTGAGAAGAATTTATCTCATTTAACTGTAAAAACTGTCTACGATATAAAGTTCAAAAATAAAACAATGATTATGAGCTATGCCTTATTTAATCGATTGACCTCTACTTATCCGGTCCATATAATTTCTTGCGCTAGATATTATTTCGTCATTATTTTTTTCTTATAAATATCCCAGATGTACGTTTTAATTTGCGTTATGGACTACGTGTTTACAGATTATAACTGTATAAGAAAATAAATAGCATTTATGGTTAGTTTGATGGAAGTGGCCATTTGGTATATAAAAATGTTGTGCTGGTACTTTTAAAGCCACTTAATAATGCTATTTATAATTAACTAGAATACATTTTTTTTCTATAATAAATTAAAATTGTATTTAATTATTACTTTAATGCTGGCCTCTTTTTGTATAGCCAATCTAAGAACAAAATTCCGACACACTTCATTCATTCTTCAATTTGCAAACATAGATCAAATACATTCAGAAACTACTTTTATTTGAACAGCTAAGAATTTGTGGACAGCTACAGTATCGAGAAATTATGGTATTACTACAAAATGTAATTAGTAAATGGTTGTTAGCTTAAAATCTATAATAATTTTATAAATGTAACTCCTTCTGACTATAAACACCTAACATAAATTTTATTATCCGTAGTAACTTTTTATGATACACTGGAAAGTTCCAGAGTATTACTATTCTATTTACATCATACAAGGTAGCGGGATATTAAAACGTATTAAATAGACCTTTTCGACCAAATAACACCACACAAATACAATATAGTTTCTCAATAAGGAAATAAGAACAGATGAGAAGTAGAAGGCAATTTTAATATCCTTAACGTCATCCTCTGTTTATTTATGTATGAATATTTACTACTTTTAACGCCATTGGGTTTTTCAGAGGTTTATAAAGCCAATTTCATAATGGCTAACTTAGTAAATATATATTATTTGACTGCTTCGAACACATCGTTGACGTAACATGTATAAGTAAACCAAGTCGCCATTTACAAACATTCCGTGCCATTATTAGCAATTCCGAAAAATCTATAAGATTCTCCATGTTGTTATTTAACTTGCCGCGGTATATAAATTCGTTACCATTCATGAAACCTAATTAAATGCATATAATAACAGATTTTTGAACATGTTTGTCGCTTAGGTTGGCAATATCCTTTTGACGTTTCTATCGTAAACCATCCGAGGCAAATGACAGAATAAAGAAATCATTTCGCATTCAAGTGGTCTAGGTTGTACGCGTTTCGTTTATTTGTAAACATGGCCGCAATGGATGTTGAAACTCCTAAAGTAAGTGTAGTGAACGATTACCCAAGTTTTCCCCTTTATTATTTAGTATGAAATATCCATTCCCTATTTTATATATTTCTGCAATGTCCTTCCAAAGTTTCCGCATCGGCATCTTTCAATTTCATCCGTTTTAGTAACACACCCTATTAATTTGAATTAAAATACCTGTAACATTCCTCATTATGTTCTTTTAAATGTTATCCTTTCAAAATATTCCGTAACAAGTAGTGTTTTCCTATTATATCTATAATTGAAAGGTAGAGAAAGTTACATACATACATTTATACAGTGTTAAGTTCAGTGATCGGTATTGGTGTTTCAGCAGCCGGAATTGAGCTTGAGGACCCTGAAACTAGCAGGACATGTCGGCTTTGACAGCCTGCCAGACCAACTGGTGAATAAAAGCGTCCAGAATGGATTCGTTTTCAATATCCTTTGCATTGGTGAGTCATAGATGTCTTATTGTTTGTAACTTGTGTTATGCCTAATCACCTACTCCTTATCGTGTTTCGAAACATGCAATTGTTGAGCCAGTGTGGGATCCACCTACAGTTAGCACATCAATTTATCATTTTAATCATTAATTACCTTGAAATTGATGTATTATAATTATGAAAAATGTAAAATCTACCTAAGAGTGTATCAATTACCATAATATTAAATGTTTTACTAAGAGTATGGTAATTACATACATACACATCACGCCTGATTCCCTGTAGGGGATTAGGCATGTGGATCACATGGATCCCTATCTGTGACTTTCGCTTTATGCTGATAAAGCATAGTAACTGTTTAAACATTCTTTTGAAATTTGTGCTGAACATATTATTGTGAACAGAAACATATTAATAACATTAAAGAAAATGACATTTGCTGAAGATAAATGTCACTTAATTGATTGCCATTGAAGTCAAGACATTGGCCATTTTCATTAATAATACTTAAGACAATAACAGCATTCATCATGTCTAAATTGGTGGCATAACCTAAATATTATGATTTATGACTAAGCTTTAATTGTGATATGTATATGTTGTGAATATGGATCATGTCTCTGCTAATTTTCTTAGTGATTGTTGGTTATTTATAATATTAGTAATAGTACATACATATAAACATGATTGTGTCATTGTTTTCACCTATTTGTGCATATCAAAACTTATTAGGATATACATAAATGTATGTGATATACATTATTGACACTACATAATAACAATATAATGAGAACTTACATAATGGTACCTTATTATACTTACTGTAGCTATATATACTTTTAACACCAACCCTTTGTCAGTAATTTTTATAAGATATGCCAAAATATATGTAATGTACATTTGAGAATCTGTACATATTACTATACTGAAAACATAAAGACATTCTCCTCATCATACAAACTTGACACATCCTACTCCACACTTGACACTTGATCATGTGTATTTTAATTGTAAGAATGACAATCAAGACCATTAACCCTTGCGGGGTAGACGGAGGTTCAGGTGTCCATGTACTTAATTCTATGGCCAACTCAAACCCACATGTTCACCAGATAGTCAGTACTGAATGTGTCAGATAGTAAGCTATGTTTTAGTATGTGAACAAGCATTGATTATTGCCTGCTCTCAAAATGGGTAGATATTTTTAAGTATACTGAATAATTTGCTACATTTAACATTATATATTGATAAATATGTAGGAACAGGTACATTATTACACACTAAAGGTACACTAAACTGTATAATATGTTAAGTTGAACAAGTATACTGATTAATATGTATCTTTGAACAGGTGAAACTGGCATAGGCAAGTCGACGCTGATGGACTCGCTGTTCAACACCAACTTTGAATCTCTGCCGAGTCCCCACAACCTGCCCAGCGTCAAGCTCAAGGCCAGCACCTACCAGCTGCACGAGAGCAGTGTCGGACTCAAGGTAGGATAAGAAGTGCTAGAAAACACTGAAATTATATGTATCTGTTACTGGCCAAACTCAATTTCAGGACAAACTAGTTTGGCCTAGGCGCTAGGATTAACTGGTAAGGTTAGGTTAGGTTAGTAGGAAAAACTAGTTAAGCCTAGGTCAAACTAGTTTATCCTGAAGTCGCATTTGGCTGGTAACATATACATACATACACATCACACATTTCCCTACATATGTGTATGCACTGATACATCTAATACAGACAAGGTGGTCATAGATAATTCTAATGCTAGCCTCTACATCTATTTAAAAATAGTATGGAATTCCTCAAATCTCCATTGAGTATGTTTGTGCACTTGAGAATGTAGGTATGTACTATAGAGATATAATGAAAAAGTATGGCTATGTGATAGTGTTTCTCTACAGTTAAAGTTTAAAACTAACCAGGACAAAACTAGCTTCAATAACTCATCCAAACTAACTACTCATATCGTATACTTACATTCACATCATTAGATCGCTTTTGGGTGAATAGAATCACGGAGATGGAGATATAATATCAGCTCAGTCACTTTCCAAAACTATTAGCGTTGTGATGGCATTGACAATAAATATAGGCCACAAGTTGCTAGCCCATTGCCCAGTAAAGTCCCATCATCTAGTTTAGAGTCAGGATGAAACGCATTTAGTTAATTATTTTGAATCCAGAATACAGCACAACTAAAACCTCATTATTAATATAAATTAAAATGAAATGCTTTTCATTCAACATGAGGATTATAAAATCACTTATTGAAAGTAAAAAAAAAATTAAAATTAGTTATCTTAAAAAATTAAAATATATCTAATTAATACTCTAACCAGCTGACAATCTGCGACACGATTGGCTACGGAGACCAAGTGAACAAGGAGGATAGCTTCAAGGCGGTAGTGGACTACATTGACGCCCAGTTCGAGTGCTACCTTCAAGAGGAGCTGAAGATCAAGAGGTCTCTGCCCGCGTACCATGATACAAGGCTACATGTTTGCCTCTACTTCATTTGTCCAACTGGTGAGTCATTAAGCCTATTTAAAGTTGTTTAATAACTTTTAAGTATTAGTAGTAGTAATCTCTATGTTCATATATTATGTGATAGGATATCATTTCAAAGTTATTAAATAAGAAGTAGTTGTAATTTTTATGTTAATATTTTATGTGATAGTATAAGCATTAGGGATAAACTCTGTAAGGTATCTGATCATTTTTAGTAATTAATATATATATATATATATTAATAAATACATATAAATCCCGTAATCCCTTTTGAAGTGGACAGTATGTTAAAATTGAATTCATGTTTATATGGAAAACAGGGGATAGGTACCTAGTCAATTGCCTAATTGTTACCACTGACTCTATGTCCCTTAGTTGCAACCTCCTGGGATGAATGGCGATAACTTAGCATTCTATTGACTACCCAGCCATTTACTAGCCCAAATCATTATTCAAAATAATCAAATGCTAGATATATAATGACCTTATGTATTATTTCACAATTAATACGAGTATGATGTTAATATTTACAATCAATTAAATATGAACCTTCAAATAAAATTTTAACCTACAATAAATTAGTTGTTCACTGTAATTACTAATTAAATAGTAAACACTGTTAACCATTATTTACCCATGTTAGTCTAGGTCAGGGACTAGTATAGTTATATATGATAGAATATATAATCTTTTCAATTTGGAACATATTGTCCACAGCTTATTATAGTATTGTAAGCAAGTTTTATTTGATACTAATATAATATTTGCTACTTGCTCACAAGCTTATAAACAGATTTCTTGAATAACTATGAGTCATGTTTTACTGTCATCTTGTACTAATAATAATATGTTACCAATGTAAGTAACTGCCATCTTTACAGCTGTTCATAATATAATAAAAGTTTTTCCTGCCTATTTTACAGATTTTAATCCCTAAGAACATGATTCAAATGAGAAAAGAGATTACTGGGGCTTTAGTTTACTAATGCTTTTTGCACAATATTATTTCAATATCAGATAAGTAATAGTGTGAAGTTGGTAGCGGATGACCAAAAGTGACAAATTGCGCCAATTTTGAAGCCAAATTTGTCACTTTTCCCTATTTCAATGGTGAAATTGGACATCCACTACCAACTTCACACTATTACTAAAAGATATTGAACGTTTGTGCTAAAAAGCATTAGTTTATTAGACTTGGACCCCAGATCTGTTTTCTTAGTATCATTTATCTTTATCATAACCTGCACACTCTACTATACCTATTCTCATAACTAACCAGTTATTTCGAAGCAGTATTTTCATTCACCATAGACGTGATATATTTGTTAAAGACATTGTGAAAATGTGTAAAGTATCAATGTTTCTTGTAGTTTATTACATTGGGTATTGAATTGGAAATATTCTTTTTTGGTACCACTACGATAGTACAAGAATACTGATATCTTTGATTAACACTTGATAATGTCTTAATCATAGCTTATCATGTATAGTTGACAAACTAGTCTATTTATATAAGTAAGTACTAAGTCAAATTGTTTGTATTGGCTTTGAACTTGTATGCACTTAGAATAACTTAACACGCATCAAAGTTCTATCCCTATTTAGTATTCAGCTCACACCCTACTATTTGGCCGCATAGCCTATATTCACATGTAAAAGTTGAGCGAAAGAGAAATTGTACTACATACACACATACTACACGTTTTCCTATACAGGGTAGGCAGAGATTACGCATTAATATTTTCAGAGCAAATTAAACACCATTCGATTAATTAATTGAAATCCATACACCTCATATTCAGCGGTTTACGCTACATCCAAAGTCAATTTTAATAGTAATCTGTGTGCTATGTATGCTAATGTCGCAACTGAAGTATGTAGTAGGTTAAAATGTAACTGGTACATACATAAGTCTAGGGGATATGGTACGAGCCTTTCTTATCAGTTTGGCGTAGAAGGTTACTGAGGGAAAAGGGTTACACCTGGTTTTAAAAGTATTGACATTTTCACGCCATATGCCAAACAGCGCCAAAAAACCTTTGTCTGAATTCCTCGATCCATATCGTATACTTCCGACTTTCATTACATTCGTATTGTTGGTTACAAAGTGAATGCGACACTGACTCGTCGCTAAGTGGAATAGGTTTGTGGGATTGGAAAGCGCGTGGCTAGAGGCGGAACGTGGAGTTATAGGTACTATATGGTGCTATGGTACTAGTAAAAATAGTAGTTATATATACCCACGTCACGTCCTTAAAAATAACTTAAACCTTCAGACACATATCGGGATTGTAAAGGTAAAAGAAAACATACATATAGTACAAAAATCTCGTGCTAGCTGAGATGTAAAAAGAACTAGGTGCCGTTCTTCCCGGCATGTCGTAGGACGCGACTAAGGAACTTGAGATCAATGAAATCTAAGGGGTAATGAGTCAGCAAACTATAACCGAAGTTCTATTATAGCACTAGCACAATATTCATGCTAAAATGTGGCTTAGGAGATGTTGTGTCTCCAAGGTATTGTTCACCCCGAAAGGGATTATCAGGCGTGAACGTGTATACATGTATATGAGTGACGAGTGTCCATATAACGGAATAGTCATTTTCAGATGACGGTGGTCACTCAAAGTAAGACTATAAAATAGGTATATTTGATAAAGAAAAAGTAAGATAATTACATTACCTACATTCATGATTAAATGCTCTAACTGTAGCATTATTATCGTGATCAACGTTGTAATGAAAGTCTATAGCTATTTTGACCAGTGTGTTTGTGGCCCTGTGGCGCAACGGATAACGCGTCTGACTACGGATCAGAAGATTCCAGGTTCGAATCCTGGCAGGGTCGAATGTATTTTATTGTCACTTTTGGCTTTACTAATATGCTTACCGTACACGTATCTTTGGTGACCACAGATACACGATCTTTTTAGCGGCTGTATATAATTATTGTATTGTATAATTAGGTAAAACATTGTATAAGTCTTGAGAATTTCTAATTAATTAGAATCTTCGCTAAGAGTTAAAGAACTTTGCAAACATTATGCTTAAAAATATTGAATTCTAACCTTAATGATAATGTATTTTTTAATTTTTTCATGCGGATAATTTTACGTAGATCCAAAATATTTTCAAAAAGGCATAACTTTTATGATTCCAGACAAAAATAAATCAATTATTCACCATCGTGGTTCCTGATAATCATTCCGTGTTAATTATTATTTTATGTATTTATTATTATCGTTTATCCTAATCATGGTCATGTATATGGTCTTCTGCAGGCCACGGGCTGAAGTCCCTGGACCTGGTGTGCATGAAGAAGCTGGACACGAAGGTCAACATCATCCCCATCATCGCCAAGGCCGACACCATCTCCAAGGGAGAGCTGCAGAAGTTCAAGGTAGGCAAGGAATACTTAAGGGTGGATAGGACCAAGGAAATGCAAATCTATATATACATGCTTTCATGACAGTGTAATCTTTGGGAGTACCAAGAGCTTGAGTGTAACTAAGTTTTTGTGACGATCTTGTGTGTCTTAGTGACAAAACCACCTCATTTTTTCCACCACTCTTTCCAAATCCACTTTATACCTGATAAACCATATTCATATATCTAATGTGACAGGTGGTAAACCGTGTCGTCGTTTATCCATACAAACTATTTACAATTTCGAGGAACTGGCAGGTTTCTTCACGATGTTCTCCCTCACCGAAAACAACAGCAAATAACAATCTAGAAGCTCACCCATCTAGATACTTCCCATACCCGCGTTGCTTAATATAATCGAACTGGAACCGGTGTATCAACGGGGCTACGATCATTGTTGTTTATATTACTGTTGTTTATATTACTAGTGACCCGCTCCGGCTTCGCACCGGTATAAAATATATAGACTACTCCACTATTTAATGGATGTTATTATACATATAAACCTTCCTCTTGAATCACTCTATCTATTAAAAACCTACTAAAATCCGTTGTGAAGTTTCAAAGATTTAAGCATACAAAGGGACATAGGGACAGAGAAAGCGACTTTGTTTTATACTATGTAGCTTAAACAACCTTCTTACCCCCAGAGTCGTATCCTAGAAGAACTGCGTACGAACGGCGTAGAAACATACCAGTTCCCAGTGGACGACGAATCAGTGGCCGAGGTCAACACGGCCATGAACAGCCACGCCCCTTTCGCAGTGGTTGGCAGCACTGACTTCGTGAAAGTGGGGAGCAAGAATGTCAGGGCGAGGCAGTATCCGTGGGGAACTGTGCAGGGTGAGTAACTGTGTATGTATGTGGATGTAAATGGAATGATAAATGAATGTCTTTTGGCCCAGGGTGGCAGAGGTGAAGAAATTAGGGGATTAGATCTTTGGGTAGAGATCTGTAAGAGATAGTCCACTTGTAATTTATAGGAAATAAAGATCATTCAATTTAATATTTCGTTACATATGTTTGTAAAAGGAAAATAATAAAGAGCAAAAAACTCTCGCCATATTTAGTCTTTTGTTAATACTGACGGCTAACCTTGAGCAAAAATATTATATAAGGAAATCGCTAATCTTTTATCACGGTCTCTCTTCATTTACGTTTTCTTTTCTTTTTCTGAAACACTTCGCAATTACAAACCCTATAACTACTAAACAAAACAAACCACTCCTTTAACTACAACCAGCGCCATCTCCCTTTCCCAGTGGAGAACGAGACCCACTGCGACTTCGTGAAGCTCCGCGAGATGCTGATCCGCACCAACATGGAGGACCTTCGGGAGAAGACTCACCAGCGCCATTACGAGCTGTACAGGCGCCGGCGGCTGCAGCAGATGGGCTTCGCTGACGTGGACGCTGACAACAGGCCGCTGTCTTTCCAGCAAACGTTCGAGGCGAAGCGGGCCGCGCACCTCGCTGAGTTACAGGTGGGTGGGATAGTAGTCATACGTACAGGGCCCTTACTCCACTAATTAACTTTGACAGCCACACAACTGCGTCGCTACTGCGTTACTTCTGCGTCTCGGCTGTAAAAGTGGCACTCTGCTAATATTTTGACAGCCACAGTTGTACCTCAATAGCGAGTCAGTGGTGCTTCAGTGGCAACTCAAGTATAGAAATGTCAATAGTGGAGTACCAAAACTGACATTGACTGACGTTTGGTTATTGGAGTAGCTTTTTTGTACTTCAGATGCAGAAGTATTTCAGATGTAGTTCGATAGCGCCTCAGTGGCCAAAATTTGTTAGTGAAGTGTCAAAAGTGTCAAATTACGGCCACTGAACTATTACAGTATCGAAACTGAAGTAATATTGTAGCTAAAATGAATTAGTGGAGTAAGGGCCCAGATATACTATTGGTACGTCACCGAAAGGTTTCCTGTTCGGATGACGTACATTAAACAAGTAAATAAATAAATATAACTTCACGTTTGTTAATCCCTTTCGGGATGGACAGAACATTGGAGACATGAAAATTTGGACACTTATTAGCATAATATTGGGATTGTGATGTCGTATGGATCCCAACCTAATCGATATGTTTAATAATAAGTATTAGTCATATAACATGCATGATTTCACGTGACTATAAATACATACGTTCACGCATCTTGAACGTTTTTGGCAATCACCCTTGCTTCACTTACACTCATTTACCTGTATCTTATACATTTTCCTCTGTGTTGAGACTAAAAGACTAGATATTAAACCTATAAGAACTTACATACGTAAGTATCAATAAAACGTAACTTCATAGAAATAAATGTCTAAAGTATGCAATCGACCTAATTTCTAAGTGCTAGAGGTGAATGGAAGTTATTTTATTTAGAGACAGAAGATCACGCAACCCTAACTGTTTTCAATTATCAAATCACTATAATTCATGCGTACATTCTCATAGATACTACTAATGGTAATATGTAGGAAATTAAGAATTACATCACTACATATTATAAAACAAAGTCGCTTTTTTTGTCCCTTTGTATGCTTATATCTTTGATACTACGCAACGGATTTTGATGCGGTATTTTTAATAGATAAAGTGATTCAAGAGGAATGTTTATATGTATAATAACATCCATTAAATAGTGGAGTAGGCTATATATTTTATACCCGTGCGAAGCCGGAGCGGGTCACTAGTATGGTTATATGTAGGTAATTTAAGAATTAGACACATAATATGTAGTTAATGTATGTATGTGATTTCCAGGCGAAGGAAGACGAGATGCGCCAGATGTTTGTGCAGCGTGTCAAGGAAAAGGAGGCGGAGCTCAAGGAGGCCGAGAAGGAGGTGACTAAGGGACCCTTCGTAATATACTATTCATTGAACATTTGATGCTCACACACAATCGAAAAGTTTCACCGAAAACAGATATTTTTAATAATTCTTAACTATGCCTCCTGCCAATGGAATCTTTCGTCATATTATATTCATGCATCTACGTTGGAACGTTTGTTATTTCATAATTGTATTGCTTTTGTCTTCGAAAGTAGACCTTTGATGTTTAAATTCAGTTCGTGATTCCTCTTTCATTAGTTTCGAGCCTAAGCCACCGTAACCTTTCTTTACCTATTTCTCATTGAAAGATATACTGTCAATACTCTTTTGCTTAGTGAATTTACTTATTGAAGTCAAAGTAAATGAATTATAAAATAAAACATTTTACAATGTAAAATATAAATCAAATAACCATCGCAACAAAACAAAACATCGAAAAGTTTTTTACATTAATTCACAGATTATACATTTGCTTATGATATAACAATATTTCCTAAATTTCAGCTGCATCTGAAATTCGACAAGCTGAAAAAGGAACATACAGAAGAAAAGAAGAGATTGGAAGATCTGCGGAAGAGAATCGAAGATGACACTCTGGAGTTGAACAGAAGAAGGCAGACGGTCAACACTCACCACACACTGACTCTTGGCAAGAGTAAGAAGAAGTAAAAAGGAGATAACAGAAGTATTAATTTGGACCTTTTACGTATGATTTTATTATCGAGGTTAGCACGTACATAAGTAACATGGAAATTAATTTACTACTTATTGGTTTATACCAATGTTGATAAATTCATTTCGCTTTTACATACATACATACACATCACGCCTGATTCCCTGTAGAGCTGTAGGCAGAGATCACGGATTCCCATTTGTCCCGATCCTGACAGACCACTTTCGCTTCATTGACATTCATACATCTTCTCATACACTCTCGGCGGTTATAGGTACACCTAACGTCACCTTTTCTCAATATAGCGTCTATACATAATTATCTTAATGTACTCTGTATGATAATAGGTACTTCTAATACCAACTTTTTTTAGTATAGAACTTTTTTCTCAATACATAGTATGTGAATTGTATTGAAGTGATTGCGAAATATTTTATTTTAAATTACATAAATCATTATTATTAAATTATTGGTGCCTCTTTTGCTCATTCCTGCTAATAATATCATACTTCGTAACATTATTACAATATTCCCGTGTTACTTATGTATGTGTGTGCTTATTTCGATTTATTTATGAAATACTTTGATAATCTTTATGTTAATCAACCCAACGATTCGTGACAGAAAGTTTAAGGATGAATTTACGTAAATACGTATTTTAATGTTTTATTGACTTTTTTCTAACCATACATTTTATAAATATCTCATTTTTAATGAGATTAAATGTATTCAAGTTAGTTATTTGTATGATTTTTTTTGAGTATCTCTTTATGCTACGCACAATAATTTCGTCTCATTCCTATATCTCATCTCATATGTTCATTTTATGATTTATTTTTTCTTTTATCGTATTTTCTACATGTTTTTCTGTAACTCCAAAAAAACTGAATTAGTTTAAAAATATGAATAGAAATACCAAAGGTTAATATTACAGCTATAAACTGGATACACATAAGAATTTATTAGCCTAAAACAAAGTCAATATTACTTCATTAAATTGAAAACTCATCAAAATTATTACCTTAGTTACTATTCCGATGATCACTTTAAAATGAAGAAAGTTTTTAAGTTTACTCTGTATACAATTTTATTTAAATAATTCATATATTTATGCTTTTAAGTATTTTTTGGTGTATAATACGTATAATAATTACCAGTAACGGTATTAATTATCATACATAATATTTCTATTTCACGTATTTAAAAATAATTATCGAACATCACAAATTTATTAATCCTTTATTCACAACAACCTTAAATGCCATTAAATATGGTAATATATTAACACTATATTGTAGTGTCATATACAATTATAATATGATTAATTTAAATCTTACTTATTTAAAATTAACAACAATATCATTCATGGTTGTATTTGAAATATAGTATTAAAAATGATTCATTTAACTTGCATAATTCTTCTTTTTATTAGTATTCATAGTGTCCTAGTATTTATAAGCAAAATTAGTTTTTAATTGGCTTGGATATAAATGCTTATTATACATTTAATTGTTCATGGATGAGTATTAATTGTATCGCTTAGTTCTATACAATATTTTGTATGTAGCAGTTTAGATAATATTGTATGAAGGAAATGTATGAAACCAAATGTATTAGTAAAGTTCTTTTAGGGCAGTGACTCTGTAATATCAGTTCAATAGGCATTAAAGAAGTATCTAAAACTTGATAATTAACCATAATTGGTCAATCAAAGGGATTATGCATATAAGTTCTTACAAAAACATCAGGAAGATCTTAGCGAATATTGAATTGGAAATATGTAGATGATATCGAAATGATAGCGAAAATGATATCGAAAATGACATTCCAACGATTAAAGACTTTTTTTCGGTTCACTATGTAATAGGATTGCCAAAAAACGTTACATGAATTTTATTATTACTGTTCCAAGTATTCAAGTTTTCACTCGCATTTTGACGTATTTATTCAGAACTTGTATAATGAGAAACACCAATTTTGCAGAGTCCAAAAGTCCAATTTAGTTTATAAGAATTTGTACGAGAAGTGTAAGTATAAGTTGTGTTTACATATATTCTATTATGTGTGACAAGAAATATATCGAATAATTTTAAGGATAATCTTTGAAGGAAACCACCAGTTATTATTTGTATTAACCTTTATTATAAGCTCTCTTTTCTGTTTATCAAACACACTGATTTAATGATTTTGTATGGACCTGCGAAGTATTATTGAAAACACTAACATTTTATATTTTAAATGATTTCATTTCAAACTAATACGAGTGATCTATGATATTTAACTTTTTCTTTGTATATTTATATTACAATATACAAGAAAGTTAATTATTATATGAAATTGATAAAAAATAGATTATCGGAAATTTATCACAACATATTCATGTAATTTAAACAGTATGTAATATCTTAATTTTAAAATTTATTAAAAATATATAACAAACAAAATTGTAATATTTCAGGTCCCTACAAATTTTAATACTGTATGTCATATAAAATATTGCCTAATCTTTGCATTTATTGATTTTCCAATAATGTGGTACTTTCCTTTGCATTTAATCTGATTGTATTTACTTGTTTATCGATGCCAATAAAATGTTTTAGGATACATATTTGTGTTTTATTTAACATTACAAGACTGTAGTTTAAAAATTTACTATTTAGGTACATGCATTAAAATAATTCCAAGAAAATTTTATAAGAAAGATCCTAGTAACGTCATTGAATCTTTCAAGTTTTGACTCTTAAAACAAAATTTTATTTTATTACCTGCATTTACAATAAATATCTATTTCCATTTCTTGAACAAACCTTAAATGAACATTACGCATCCATTAAACTATTCCATCATATAATAAAGGCTTTATTGCCATAAAAGGCTATCATAAGATATGATAAGCTATATCAGAACTACACTAAGGATACAGCGAGAGGCTTCGGTAGGCGATAAGTCATGGGAGGATAGAGTTTGTTATAGTAGGTGTAACGACGCTTCTTCGGGACACCCGGCACCTTAGCCGCTTCTAAACGATCCCAGACACACTGTAATACAGAATACGATGTTATATTCAAACAAATCATGGACGTAAGTATTTAAATACAGGGTATTATTTGTTGGTTAGAGCAAGGATATAGCAAAACCCATGTTGTAAATAGGAGGAAGACATTTGTAAATCACCCAATAACAAAATATTGAAAGGTAATATTCACTGCTTAAATTCATACAACATTTAAACATGGCAGAATCCCTGAGATAGTACTCCTAGATTACTTTTAATACATTTAACGGGGTGTTGCTTGCATTGATGTATAATATTGCTGAATGATTGCTAAATTCTTATCCCAATAGTTTTAACTCGCCTTCTACGTCTGTCTGGATGAAAGGCCGTATTCAATGTATTTTCAGGTTCTACAATGCTATATGTTCCTAGTACTTTCAGTTTGAGGCTCCCCGTATTATTGGAACATGTGAAAAATTTACGTAGAAATCCGAAGGTGACTGACTAGATTAGACACATCGTTCTAAGTTTCTTATTGTAATAGCATGGTCGAGTTGCCATGGCAAACAAGGCATGGTGACGATTGTAAAATAATTAAATTAACTATAAAAAGTTACAGCACGCGGTTTGGCTAATGATAATAATACTAAATAAATATTACTTACAGTGTCTGTTAGTTCGTCTTCGATAGTGTAAGATCGTGAAAATACTGAAACTACTTACTTACACTTATTGATAAAAAACTACTTACACTTTTTGATAAAAAGCATTACTACATACACGTTCTACGTGAGAAAACATCGCTTATATCTGTGTCAGTGTCTGTACAGGATACTAAAACTTAACATATTATGTATGTCTATTAAATACTAGCAAATGCAATGCTTGTTATGACTGATCCTATGACTATCTCAAAAGAGAATCCTCCAGCGAGAATTTTCGGTAGCTAAATTTTAAATCCACGAATTTATAGAAGCTAAGAAAATAATTGTATTCATTATAGTATCGTTGCGGGGTAGTCAGAGGTGCACGTGTAGATGCGTCCGATAACTGATTCTATAGCCACCTCGAACCCATTTGTTTACCAGATAGTCCTCATGTTATAGTTGATAAACCGTCTTAGCACTTACATTACTGACTAAAACGGTGCATTTATAGTTTTAAGAGATTTGCGATTTATACACATGACTGTGCTCATGATTAAAAACTAACGAAACGTCCGGTTAATAAAGGTAATTTTATTATATAAAAACTTACGCGATAAGTCCCGTTAGTTATTAATCATAATACAGTGCATTTGTGAGTGAAAGTGTATTTTTTATTGAATTCTCAGTGTATTGTACTTATAAAACTAGTGTGAAATGAAACAGCGAGTGATTATTGCAGTGCTATATTTATTTATTACTTTCAGCTGATATAGTTTTGGCACATATTACTTACTAACGCTGTGCAATTTACTCGATACATCATAGAAACATGTATACATATAGATTTTCAGTATATGAATGGCCAAAGATGAGTCATTGTCATACTTCGTATGAATCTTCGCTTCCTTAATTTATTATTTCGACTTCATTTTACTTTTCATTGCCTAGTGTAGGTATGCAATTCACAGAGATGCAGTAAGTTATTCAGTCATAACTATCTTTTTATGTCTCTACCCATTGCCAAATCATTCGAAATATCGAAAACTCATGTGTATATCTTAATTGAAACATTGGCAAACTGTCTCGATTTATATCTAAAAGCTTATAAATACGAGTGTATGAGGTGCAAAAATACTTTTTGTCTAAATGTAGATGTGAAAAAATATGATCTACTTTATTCTTTATCCAAAATACATGATTATAACTACTATAAAAGAGAAGCCAAGCTGTCTGGTAACAACTGCTTATTATAGTGATACTTAATTCTAGAGGATTATATCCAAGTTATTAATTGTATAAATGCTGCTATGATTTTCTATTACAGCCACATATGAATATGTTGCTCTTACTAATGTGGCATAATATTATGTCAAAAAGGATATTATAGAAGATATCAGCTCTTAGACTACATTTGCTACACTTCATGTCTTTTAATTGTCTCTAACTAGATATCAGGATGAAAGGGATATGGCAGCATTTTATGTTCGCTACAAAATGGTATGGAGATATATAAGATCAGATATTAATTAATTTTTGTATTGAAGTATACATTGTTCGATACCTTGTAATTAGTACGTCACCGAAAGGTTACCCTGTTAGGGTGACGTACATTTCAGAATTAAATAAATAAATATTGTATAGACAGATTTATAAACATTTGTGATACTAATATAAGAGTGTCAATGAAACGAAAATGGTTTGTTAGGATCGGGACAGATGGGTATCTGTGATCTCTGTCTACTCTCTCTACAGGGAGACGAGCGTGACGTATTATGTATGTATGTAATATTAAAACAAAAGTTTTTGTGCGTCAGAAAATAAGAAAAAAAAACAACAAAAATTAAAATCGAATTTAATATAAACAAAAAAGAACTTAAACACAAATCATATTAACACACGATGGCAATGAAATTATTAAAACAAAGTTACAAAATAATAATGACATTATTACCATAATACTCAATAATCTAAATTAACCCTTAATTATAGCAAATGATTCGAAAGTAATACAGTTTCAAGGAAAGTGGAAATTGACTAGTCTCACCTAGTTAGAAGGAAGTGAGATAAATCTATTTTATCATAAACTTTATGTAAAATAAATTTTGTCTTTTACTATTGCTTTAAAGTTATTCATCTCAAACATAAGATGGCCGTAAGATATTTATTCCAAAGCTAATAAAAAATATTAATTAGACACCATGATACATGTAATAACCGAAGACATATATAATGTTTAAATAATGTTATAAAAAGGTTGTAATCGTAATAATTGAATAATTATAGCCACTCCAGTATGGGATAATACTATTTTTGGGCATTTTAAGAATATACTTGAGAAGTGTGGAAGTCATATTATACGGAATACTAAGAAATCAGTCAATTCAATGAACATAATGAAATTTAACTTAAATTACTAACTTAACCCTTAATTGCACTTTTAAAGCTTAAAACTAAAAATGATATTTAATGACATGTCAATATCGGAATGGGTACTATACGAAAACCCACGATCCAGCGTGTATTATTAAGAACCATCGAACTAAATGTCTTGTTTAGTAATCTTAAACTAAATATACATTTTATGCTAATTTTTAAGTAAGTTTTTATCCGTTCCTCGTATTCAATAGATATGTCTATATAATGACAAATTATGAACCTATTTGATTGTTATCATCTACCATTTTGGTTACAAGCCGTCCCTTTAATTAACTTCCCTTGATCCTTCATTACAATTCAGTCTCCACAAAACCAATATCCCTTAAGACATATGAACATAACCTATATGATTTTGACACAGTTACAGTACAAACAATTACATTTATCTCGGGGGTACTTCTCGAGGCGGAGGGCTTCGGTATTTAGCCTTAATATGAAGAAACGGTTTCCCTGACCCATCCCCTACCCCTGCCAGCGTCTGCCGTACCCCCTCCTCAATAGCTGCCTGTACCTTTGCGGGGGTACCAACGTTCATACTCCGAGACTTCTTCATATTATTCAACCTGTCCGTCCCGCAAAAGGTCTTATCCCCCACCGGGGTACTGGCTAAGCTCTGACTACGTGCTTTCTTTGGTGCTTCAACCGGGGTCACTTTAGTCTTGGATACAGGTTTTTTAGGCTCTAAAATGAGACTCCTAGATATTTTTGTGCCAAAAGCGGTGCCGGTTTTCCCCGGGGGCGTTTGTGCGGGTCTCCCGAGCGGGGTATTGGGTGTACTGAACGCGGGGGCCGACTGTTTGCGAGTCCGGGGCTTGTCTAGGTTCAAACTAAGTGCCGATCTAGTGCTATTAGCTGAAGACGGCCTGGCTAAAGGTTTGAGACCCTTGGGAGTGTCTGGAAGCGGTGACGTGAGAGTTCTACTTTGCTTAGGCTTTCGTTCTACGGGGGAGGCTTTCCCGCTAAGTGAAGAAGCTTTGCTGTCTACGGGTGAGATGGTGCCGGAGTCCTTTGAGAGGGAGGTTTTGCTGTCGGAGGTGGGCAGAGGGACGAGGCTCGCCCTCCGTCCTTGCGTGACGAGGCGCACCTGGCAGGGCTCGTGGCGGGATAAGAAGTGCTCCAGAGTGTCCCAGCCACCACCCACGCGGACCATCATGTGACGACCTTTGAGCAGCTGTAAAGAAGAGGGATTAGTATTTATTAGGTTAGGTTTAAGTTTGTCAAAATTTATACGAAACGAATAGAAATATCTACGTTTACGTAAATGGTGGGTTGTATTGGCTTATTAAATTAAAATCTAAAAAAATTGTTTATTAATTCTTCCTTATCTAATATCCTACTTTAATGATAGTGGCTGTATTGATAGGAAATAATGTTTTTAATAAATAAAGAACAGAAACAGAAACGCGTGCATGAAAAAGTTAGTATCATTCCTAGTGTCTCATAACTGGCCTCTATGCACAAATGTATGTATGTAATAAACAGTAACTATAATAGTTTTTACTCACCCGTATAAAGACGTTTCTCCCAGCGATGTTGTACCGTCCTTCGCCCACTTTCTTTACCTTGAGGAGTCGCGAGCACTTGCCGGCGCCACAGCGGCAGCCGCGCTCCAGCAGTCGGGTCACCAGCTGCACCTGCAATAGTCATCATAATGTGTAAGTTATGGGTATTGGTATTGCATGGTAGAAGGCAATGGAGCTAATATTGGGTGTTCAGTCAATCAATTAATTTGGTAATGCCATCACTTAAATGTAAAATAATAAATAAAACAAAGAAAATTTAACGAGAGGCTATAACACTGAATTACTACATTCGCAATTGCAGAGATGGAAACCTGAACCTCTGACTCCCCCCAAGAGTTAATATTCTTGAACTCGTTTGTCTTTTTGTCTATAACACGGGCTCTAACCTTAGAGCCATTTCGTCCAGACAATGATTGTGTTCTT
This sequence comes from Leucoptera coffeella, assembly GCA_030578115.1. Taxonomy (NCBI): domain Eukaryota; kingdom Metazoa; phylum Arthropoda; class Insecta; order Lepidoptera; family Lyonetiidae; genus Leucoptera; species Leucoptera coffeella. The sequence continues at coordinate 127,467 of JAMBLF010000350.1, forward strand.
TATATTGGATTCATATACCGATATGGTTTTGAAGACAAAGGAGTAAGGCCACAAGAAATTTGGGAATAATAGTGACTGTAGTTAACGTACCACATTATTATTCAAGAATATTTATGTCAGAATCCCTTTGGGAAAAAAGCAGCTCATTTCATAACCCATCATATAATAATTTGATGTCATAGACAACTAAATAATTCTCCTTCCAAACAAGTTTTCTTCGACATTGCTCACGTATTAATGCCCGCAAAGGTAAGCTTAAATGTTTATATTTGGCCATTCCTCACTCACCCTTTTGTCGAGCTCGTTGGTGGGTCGCAGAGGTTCGTCGAAGTCCGAAGTGTCGCCAGACTTGGTGCTCTCCACTTCGGTGCGGTCGTCGGCACCTGCGGTAAATAGGGAGAGAATGTATACTATAATAATCTACATATCTTCACGGCATAAACCACTGGGCCCCAAGTATACTAATGCGTTTGAGCACAATCGCTAGATTAGCATAAGTGACAAATTTCGCCATTATTAAAGCGCAATTTGGCACTTTTGTTGATATCAATGGCGAAAATTTACACTTTTGCTAGTCCACTACCAACTTCACACTATTACTGATCTGATATTTTGCAAATAGCATTAGTGCAAATAGCAAATAACATTAGGTCGCGTGCTATTATAACACGGTACTTACATCCAAACGTCTTTTACGATGATACGACGAATAGGTCATTTTTTACCAGCCCGTGACAAGTTAACTATATACCCAATGATTTGATTACGTTTCTATGTGGCTTCTATTGTTTATTTTGTTACTGCTTACTTCAGGTTTTTAATACATTATCAAAGCAATTAACTCACCATCGATTCCATCCGTCTGCGTTGCGGCGTCGCCGTTCGAGATTCTGAAATTAGTACAATGACAATTATGGGCCCTTTCACCATCTTTTGACACAATCAAACAATTATATATTAAACTAGACGATATTGTTTGAATTGGTAACCTATCTTAGGTAAATAAGGACTAAAAGTAGGTATTTGTTTAGATTATTGCGTTAATATACGAAAAAGTAGAGCTTGTTGTTTTAGTCTATCCCTTTAAACAAAAATGGTATATATTCTAACGTCTTATGATATATCAAAATAATATTATAGAAATTATGCCACCTCATTAGAATAATTGTATGAAATGAAATGAAATGCTTTTTTTGTTATTCAATATGAGGATTATAAAATCACTTCTTGAAAGTAAAAAAAGAAAAAAACATTTCCACCGGAAAAGTTGTCATTACAATTAATTAATTTAAAAAAATAAATCTAATTAATCTAATTAGTATGTACTAATATAGATTTAAAGATTCGAATACACATTCAATCACTCCCAAATCCCTATACATCATAGTTCACACTATTCATTAATCTTTCCATTTCTTCAATCTCACCTCCTTGGAGTCAAGACCTCCTTGTCGGCATCCTTGAGGTGCCAGGCGGCGGCCTCTAGCGGCGCGTCTCGCTCCTCCAGCGCAATCTCGCGTTCCAGCTGGACGAGGCCTGGAGGCTCCACGCCGCAGCGCGTAGCGAGACGAGCCAGTTCCAGGAGACACAGAACTACTTGTCTCGGCTGGTGGTGCAGGACTGAAGGGAAACGGTTGTTGTAGAGACATATTAATATAATGATATAGTATATAATATTGTAGGATGCTATTACAGCGATTGACTAGTTAAGATTTGTGTTAAGGGTACTAGTCAACGTATATTTATGAAATACATATATACATACTATACATGGTTAAATACATGATTAATAACTAACGTAAGACTTTATATAATAAAGTTACCTTTATAGTATGTCTGTGACCAAGGCTGCTGCAACGTAGCCGAAACGTCGGGTTAATAATAAAGGTAGTTTTATAATATAAAAACTTACGCGATTAGTCTCGTTGGCGCGAAATCTCTTAAAACTATAATGGTTAAATACATATATAGCATATATAATCAACGACCAGACTGGAAGGCAGAAGAAAAGCGTAGTTTTTACTCTGCTTCCACCGGGAATCGAACCCGCGGCCTCACGATTAGCGTTCATGTGATTAACCAATGGCACTACGGCGGTCGTCAAAACATATACAATGACGTCTTTAAATCCTATTTCGTATCTATAAATCCAGATATGTAATATTTTCTTCGTTACTTTTGGTTCATTATAATTATTATCCTTTGCCTTGTTATACGAAAGTATAGTACCCATATGGCCACATGGAACCAACTTTTTTCCAGAACTTCATATTCCAAGACTTAATAGAAACCATTACCGACTATTAGAAGTACACCCACCAAGGTCATCGCTCTCGAAGAGCAGGTTCTCATGCACGCCGAAATGGCGACAGAATGTGATGAAGTTGTCTGCATTGTCCCGAGAGAAGAAACTGCGACGAGCCGCACGCGCCCAACAGCGACCGCGAAGAGCTGCTATTGGCTGGGGGTAGAACAGAGGAATAATTAGCCAATCAAAGACCTTTAGCTGTTATTGTAGTGGTTCATAATTGGTTACGTATTTCAACTCTAGTGTCGGAGGGCTTGCTATTGGCTGGGGGTGGAAGAAAGGTAAGATTAGCCAATCAAAACTCTTTAGCTGTTAATGTTATTATAGTGATAAATAATTGGTTAGTTGTTTCAACGGCTCCATCAACGCACTTAGCATGCGGTATCAAAACTTTAAATAACTACAACAATGACGAACATACAGTAAATTATGCATGTCTTCTTAAGCAGGGAAAATCTCATCGTTTAGATTATTTGTTCTTTACGTAGACCCTTCGGTCGCATTTACTTAAATACATATTTCGTTTCTAGCAGACGATGACTTTCTACCATGTTGTTAAACATTTAGCTGTTAGTATAGTGGTTAATAATTGGTTAGTTGTTTCAACTCTAGCAAAGTATATTAGATACATACATATTTTGTGGGATCTATTGGAATAAAGGAGTTTAATGTGTAGATCTTCATACAATTCACATAACCTTAGATTGATCCAGATTGCTCTAAGACATAATAAGCGTCCACGTTATAGCATAGCGTAAGTGATTTCTTTTCGTTTAGCAAATTCGCAATTACATATGTAACTATTACATAGTTTGAAAAAAAAAAGCAAAGTACATGGCGAACTACAGTGACATTAGAAGTGCTTATAACTGCCTGTTTATGTATGTAAGCAATACCAAAACATCAAGAAGCCAAATTTTCTCTATATTACATAAAAAAAACTTTGATTCCTGCTTACAGGCTCCTTATCATACGCTCCAGGTGCAACCCTAATATAGACCACGATCTTCAGACATACCAACCGACTAGAGAGTTTTGTTTCTTATATAAGTATCTTTGATGAATGCTTTTGTACTCCTACTCACCCCCGTGATGAGTCCCTGTCGCTCTGCCTCCACCGCCTTCTCGTGGATGACGGCTGCCAGCTGGCACAGAGCCACCCCGTTGTCCAGACTCTCCAGGAAATTCTCCCCCGTCAGATACGTCACGTCTGTAACGAAAAAGAAACGTATAAAGTAAACAACAGTTCAGTATTAAAATGGTTAGTAAAAGCCTCAAAACTTAATCAAGTCAGTAAGATTAAAAAAGTAAAACATAAAACAAACGCTTCACGACTTGTGTATACACACCCTTTTTTATTGAGGCGGAGTAGTTAAAGGCTCGAGTGCCTGTCTCCAAAGTTTCGAAGGCATGTTAGGTATGAGCCACTCAAAGCCCGCGTTTCACTAGATAGACAGCACCCAACGTCGTCATAGGAAGTGAATCTTATCGTCGTATACTGGCACTGCCTATATTACATATCCCAATTTCCCACAAGATACGTAAAAAAATTACTTAATACAATAAAACAAAATAGTATGATATACAAATAAATTCATAATATTGAGCGGAAACCCATCGCCTAATAGATAGTCACAATTTAACATGTCAGAAAAAAAGAGAAGTTGCGTCCCAGATTAGTACCGACAGTGTCATGAAAAGGATCATAGGCACATATCTTTTGACCAAATCGCTACTCATGAGGTTCCGGGTTCGATTCCTGGTGAGGGTAGAGGTAGAGTTAAGAAATAAGGTTTTCTTCTGCTTTCCAGTCTGATCGTTGATTATATATGTGTATTTATCTATACATGAAAGCATAATTATATTTTTTAAATATTCGTTAACTAGTAACCTTATCACATGTCATAAAAGTACTTACTCGTAGCATGGGGCTAGTTCAATTATTATTAAAAATTGTAACATGTTAAAACTATTGAATATTTTACCCTAGTGCATCTAGTAACTAACATAATCTGCACCAAAAGTGACTTTATAACTAGATTCTGACCTGGCGACTCTTAGTCCCAAAAATAAGGACGTAAAATGAATATAAATATGTGTTACATAAACTGAATGTTTAAACAGAAGTAGAACATTATACAACACAGAAAGTTACGGAATTAATTATACATAGCTATTAATTCAATTAATCACGCCTAAACCAGGAAGAAACGAAACATAACAAACGTCACGACTGTTCTCATTTAGAGCAGACAGAGGCTTGACTGATCGCCATTACATCACACCTTCTATGGGCACTCGAAGGTTAGACAGACAAGTGGATTTCATCATAAGGATTAAAAAATCAATATTGGTTCAGTAAACCACTTTAAAATTGTATCCAAATTTGGGTGTGGATTAGATCCTAATTTGGGTGTAGGACATATTTTGGGTTTAGTTTTTAACCTCTGGGTGCCATTGGCTCAATACTAAACACTGCTTGTTGAGGTCCGTTTACTACAATTTAGTAACACATTTAGTTATTAAAAACCCAGAATCGTCCAGTACGCGATATTGGTAGAATAGCCAATTCCCTAACAGACATAGCGATGTAAACACAAAATAATGGCAACTGTGTTTTGTCTGCCAGTACGGTTAGAATTAACATACTAGTCCATAATTCGAATTTTGCGGATCTTATGGACTCAAAATTAATAAATTAAATGATTTGTTATTCAAGTAATATTTTGATCTGGTCTATGATACCCCTACACGAAATTATTGAAATACATTGCTGATCTGATCTGATCGAAATACGATAATAAGAAGACGAATTAATGATAATATACCAAAAGAACTGCCTAACACATATGTTAGACTTAAGCGTTCAGCAATGGTAATCAGCTTGTTTTTAGGCCATGATAACTTTGTTTTCATTATGCACTTATACCATGTATTTATAGATATTATATTATTATTACGTCCATAGCAATCTATTAATGAAAGATTTGTTCATACCCACAAACACATACATACAAAACAACACGAATTCTTTTCAGCATAGTTCATAACACTATATACTATCCCAATGTAAACAAAAACAGCTTCTAGTCCCTTGCAAAAGCTAACCGCACCAAATATGTGCAGCTCCTATCACGACTCGCATTAATAAACGGGGTTGCTAATACCTCGCCTTTAACGTTTGGCACGCTGGGGATCTCCTTAAATGGTGCACTTGATATTTAGGAGTACTAGATGGCATTTTTACATGTACTAGTCTAGTACTAAGACTTGGTGTTACTTAGAGATATTATCTAGGATCTAAGAGCGAGATAAGTTCGTTCCTTGATTTGAAATAATCTTGGTTATGTGAATAATTTTTTTCTCATTGAATTATTGTGCATTTTTCTCTCAGAGAATAAGCATAGCTATACAGAGGGGGAATGCTATCAGTGTCTTGGGAACCATACCACCCTCTGACAGCGATGATTATAAAGATATTTTCTATATAATTTAATTTTTATTTCTACTTTAGGTTTATAGTTTTAATTTCTTGCTTTATTGTGTATAGAATAAAGGAGTTTTAAATGATAAGTTACATACAAACACATCACGCCTGATTCCCTCTTGTTTAGGCAGAGATCACGGATCCCCATTTGTCCCGATCCTGACAGACCACTTTCGCTTCATTGACACTCATACACATTTTACAATTTGCATGATAAGTTAGTAGTTATAAATGATTTGTTATTTCGATAGTCGACATAAAATAAATGAATGTATGTGAAGCCATAAACCCTTAACAAAGTGTTTTCCAGGAGGTACATCGCAGTAAGTCCATCCCGAAAAGCATTTAAAGTCGAGCATATGTATATTTAGCGCAGGATAGTTCAAAACCCTTTAACTTACAACTTCTTACTTGATTTACTTAATAACAACATTCGTAATACGCATAATACATGATTTATTATTACATAAAAACTGGAATTCTCTCTGCCATGCATTTCCAATTATTATCGATTATGACATCCAGACTGTCATTGTGTTCCACACAGTGTTCCAAAAACAAAAAATAAGATCACGTTTACATTAGCATGAATTTAATAAAAAAGTAAAAGTGAACGACAATCTTGAGAAGGGCTACCGCATAACCCATTGGACTGATTCCGTTAAGAGCCTGTTATGATGTAACATGCGTATTTTCAAGACCATTACTTTCAAAGGGACGAACAGAACTTCGGGGTATGTATTTCGTACGTTTTTAGCTAACAAATTTGGGAAAGGCTCAATTATTTATGCCTTTATCATTAACACCTCTTACTAAATTATTCCCATGACAAGAAGACAACCATATTATAGGAAAGGCGAATAGGAGACTAAGTGAAAATATTTATTATCACATCAGTTATTCATTACTATTTACGCCATGAATTTCTGTCTATCATTACATAATTCCAGTGAAGTTGTATGTATGTATTATTACACGTTATTAGGAAATCCGGGCCCTTATAAATCTCCATTAATGAATATGCCAAAGCCTCCCTGTTCACACGACATTCATCAGGACGCTACTCAAGGGTACGAGATGGATATCTGATACATTGTATGCTGTCGTTAAGGTGTGGACACACTGAAAGTAGTGCGGAACGAAGAACGCCACGGTTGCGTCTTGTAAGAGTGTTACTTGCGGCGATATATTTAATTTATTTATAATTAGTAATTATAGTTTTTATTGTACGTTATAAGTACATGTAAGAAATAGCGAATTATACTAAATAATTATAAGTATTACGGTATTAAATACTAAAGTATTAGGGTATTCTAAATTTCCCTGTTAGTCTTTAAAATGAATATTCATAACTTACTCTCACGATATGTTAATAACGGACATAATTTTATCTCTAATTGTGACCGAATTACTAAAGCTAACCGAAACAACACTCATGAGAACTGTACACGTAATAAAATGGGAACCTTACCTTGCCTTAGCTTAACATGACAAAACGCTCCCGTCACCGCTAAGTACACGGTGGCCCTTACCCAATTATATTAATTTCGGAGGCTGTTCTACGTGTGGTCTGTCGATCCGTTATTTACGACCCAGAGCGGCTTCGCTTTTTACTTTTGCGCAAACAATTAAGTCATTTTGGGTACGGCCTTCCCCGTTAATTTTTAACTCTATATTTGGGCTTATTCCAATTTTAACCCGACCCGTAAGCTGTGTTTAAGTCTTGCGAGCTCAGTGTTGCGTTCACAAATTAAAGCTACCTATTGGAAGATATATTACTTAATTATACATAAGACTCACACGTACAAATTCTGCTCGTTTTTGACGTGTAGGAAATATTATAAAGATTATTATTTCCCACTGCACATCATCATCATCAGCCTGTAGTAATCCACTGTTGGACACAGGCCTCCCGCAAATGACGCCACTTCTCCCTGTCAGTGGCCGTCCGCATCTATTCGAATGCCCACTGCACTGACATTCAAATACCTCTTCATATTTTATAAGTACTCCTAATATGACAATTCTATAGTTATTTAATTATACATACATATGCATCTTACTTTTTATGAGTAATTAAAAGTTAATTGATTAATTACCACCTGTCAGATTGAGTACTGACTATCTGGTCAACACGTGGGTTCGAGGTGGCCTTAGAATTACTACCTTCGCAGTTGCGGAGATGGAAACCTGAACCTCTTGACTACCCCGCAAGGGTTAATAATCGTGAACGCGTTTGTCTTTGTTTGTCTTGTCTAATTAAAGGTATGTATATCTCCCCATTATAATTATATGTTTAAGACAGGCCATATCAAAACTATTTTTCAACAAAATTTGCAGCGCTTCATATACTAAGCCATATCTTCACATACAGTTCAATATCCTATCAATAATTAGGTGTTAGACCAAAAATTAGGCAGTACAGTTACGAATTAATATTCACAGTGCTTATAGCAGTTACTAGGTCATCGCACCACTTAGATTACCTAAGTACAGTTGCTGCTAACTTAAGGGGTGCTGAGTCATTCATACTAATTTCGTGTGTATTGAAAACTTTCAACATATATGCATAGAAGATTGCTAGCCCATCACGCTTCATTGGTTCTAGTAATCGAATTAATGTAAACATACACTCGATTCATCTACTCTTGTGCTAGTCTGGGATGTAAGTACAATGCTAACAAGCTGTCTTTCGTCTTGGCATGTACTAGTAGGTGTTTAAAGGACTAGGGGTACATGGATTCTTTTGAGCTATGGAATATGAACTTGTCACCCATAGTCTTTATCAAAATCGTGATGAAATAGAGTTGCTAAATGTGATCGATCTGGTATTATACAAAGTCCAAGTTTTTGTCCACCACAAAGGGATTAAGGGTCGTGAATGCATATGTAATTGATGTACAACGAAACACTCCTGGGGCCTTACTCCACTAATGTGCCAAAAAACATAGATGTGCCAAAGTGTCAAATTACGGCCACTGAAGTATTATTGTATCGATACTGAAGTAATATTGTGCCCACAATGCATTAGTGGAGTAAGGCCCCTGCAATATTCAGGGACGTTAATAGAATGAGAACTTAGTTTTACTTCGTACTTTGTGGTGATGGGCCTGTCACCAATGTTCTTATTTCGTCATACGTACCCTAACAACAAGGGAGTATGTTCTACAGGGTATGTTATGACATCTGCATATGTTTGTAATTGCGTCACTTTTCCATCCTAATCATCTATCGTAGCTCTAAATAATTTTTTAAATTATGGGCATAAATTCTGTTTAAACCTGCCTTTCAATCTGATCATCAAGAAGTGGTTAATATAGAGACCTATATTATGAATACACACATACATATTAACGTCTTTACTTCCCAATAAACAGGCAAATCTTATCGATCGCCATCTAATTCAAACACCTTATTCAAAAAACTATAATATAATTGCCATCTTGAACGATCCTGACAAATCTCTGTTGCCTTATTTATGTTAACGTTGTGTTAGCCTATAACATCAATAGTCAATAGTCAGCACTTACCAATAGTCTTATTGATCCACTCGGCCAAGTCCTCCTGGAGGGGGAACAGTTGTCTGGCCTGCGAAAGGTGCGCCCTCTCGCGGTACAAGTCTTCGTCCTCCAAACTAGGGCTTTGGGCTGCCAGACTACAGTCTGCCCTTTCTAGACCACAACGGGGTGGTGGTACCTGGGGATATAACGTAGATATAAGTATGTATATACAATCATGATTGTATAATCCTTTCGGGGTAGTCAGAGGTAGAGTGTTCACTATTAACTGAGCATTGTGATTAGGGGCTTTGAAAGCTACTTTTTACCTGGCACATATGTATATACAGTTAAGTTCTTTTTTGGGTTTATATGGAAGAGTTAAATATCTCTACATAGTTAAATATCTAAACATTAAAACTAGTTTATACCAAATAGTATCTAAGTAAACAAATGGTAGATTTCCTTACAATGTTTTCTGCGTACCTCTTTAACACTCTATTCTATTTTCTATTTCTATTTTAGACTCTATCATGAATAATACTGCCTATTATTTCGAACAGGCAAAAGTTAAGCGTCATGTAAACCCACCTATTACATTGAGTACTATTTGTTCTAACATAGTCCTTCCCAAACACTATACCAATCCCTAGTTTGGCTACCCCGAAAGGATTATCAATCGTTGTCAACTTTAATATGTTAACAGTAGTCACTCAAATCTCTAACCACCCCATTAACCTTATCAATAATTGAATATATCTCACCGGAGTCTTCCGTTCATCTTCCTTAGCAGAAGTAGCCCTCACATAGGTGCTGCTGCGGTTGAGCTTGTAAATGTCGTTCCCGGGAATCGAACCCGGACCCCACGACGCGCGGCTGCTTAGCGTCGCTGTAGGACCACATCTGTACGACATCTTTGATCTGGGGACAAGAAAAGAATTAAACTATCTACCTTTCTTTCTGGATTGAATAAAGGACTAGGGGTGAATCTATTGGGCGATGGGCTAGCAATCTGTCACTAATGGTTCATTTTCATAACGCCAATTTTCAAGTGTATATGAGAAGATGAATCAGTGTCAATGGAGCGAAAGTGGTCTGTCAGGATCGGGACAAATGGGAATCCATGATCTCTGCCTACTCCTCTACAGAGAATCAGGCGTGATGTGTATGTATGTGTGCTAATATGTAAAAAGTAGCTAAAAAGTAACCTGAGAGATATTATCAAGTTTCCGATGTTCTGTCCATACCAAAAGGGATTAAAGGACGTGAATGTAAATGTATGTATGTATGTCATCATAACCAAGATATTAATACTAAAAGCATGAGTTGGTGTACGTAGCGTGAATAACGGAAGAGCATGTATGAGAAGGTTAATGGGTGTGAGTGAAGCAAAAGATTATTCAGGATCGTTCCAGGTGGCGATCGATAGTATCTGCCTATCCTGTTAGGGACGTAGAGCCGTAAATATATGTAATACTAAATGTGAGTAAGGATATACATATATTTTCGTGATTCTGTCCACTTCGAAAGAGATTTAAGTGAATATATTAATATGTATTTTACATACACCTAATCTTATTCTAGATATAAATGTTCTTAGATACGAGTAATCATTAATACATCCGATTTCAGTTATTCCAAACAGTGAGGTATTAATATCGCCACCAATTAATCAATCATCAAGCTCACAATAGAATAACAACAATAACTTTTTGCTAATGATGTAACTGACCTAATGGTTGAAATAATAATACATAAAAAGCTCTTACAAAAGAACCCAAAAATCATTCGTCAATTTATTGCGCTGTGGTCGAATATAAAATCATTATAACGAAGGTTATTCATTATATAGAATTTATCTGATACTAGTGAGCCGCTCCGGCTTCGCACGGTTATAAAATATATATAGCCTACTCCACTATTTAATGTATGTTATTAACATATAAACCTTCCTCTTGAATCACTCTATCTATTAAAAAAACCGCATCAAAATCCGTTGCGTAGTTTCAGAGATTTAAGCATACACAGGGACAGAGAAAGCGACTTTGTTTTATACTATGTAGTGAAGTGCTAATCTGGGACGTATAAACAATGTTATCTAGCTGCCATACTTATATAAAACTAACTAGCTGCCGTTCTATCCGAGATGTCGTAGAAGGCCACTAAGTGACTAAGGGTTAACGGAATCTATTAGAAGATGGACTAGCAACCTGACACCGATGTTCCATATGACATCATAACTCAGTGTTCATGCTAAAAAGTGATCTAGGATATATTACGACTACATTTTTACATAGAAGAGCTGATCGCACTGATGTTATACCACTCTAAAGGGTTTAAAGGACGTGTATATAATAATAATAATAATAATATTTGGACATTATTACACCAATTGAACTAGCCCCTTGGTAAGTTCATTTAAGACTTGTGTTAAGGGTACTAGTCAACGTATATTTAAGAAATATATATACATATTATACATAGATAAATACATATATAGCATATATAATCAACGACCAGAGTGGAAAACAGTAAAAAAGCGTAGATCTTAACTCTGCCTCCACCGGGAATCTTTGGGACCTCGCGATTAGCGTTCCGGCAGTTAGCCGATCGCGCCACGGAGGTCGTCAAAATGTATATATATAATGTATGTATGTGTACCCAATAGATATTGAAGATTATACATGATATTATAATAAAAACTTGAGCAATGCAGGGTTTGCGTGCTGGCTCGTACCCCTCTGTGCCAGGTACCGGTGGAAAACGATTGTCACGTCATTTCATCGAGATTGGGATGCATGGAATTACTCGGGTAACTGGGTCATGTGAGACGACTTTTATTTCTTAGAATAATAGTATTTAGGACACTATTACACTAATTGAATTAATCTCTTGGTAAGTACATTTAAGACTCGTGTTAAGGGTAGTCAACGTAGATTTGAGAAATATATACTTATTCATATAGGTAAATAAATACATATACAGCACTTATAAATAAACGACCAGATTGAAAAGCAGAAGAAAAGCGTAGTTCTTAACATTGCTTTCAGCGGAAATCGAACCTGGGAACGACTAGCGTTCAGACTAAACCGTTGGCGCCAAAGGGGTAGTCAAATCATTGCATGGTAGTCAAGCACGTGGTAGGTGGTAGTCATAGGTATAGCTTGTGTATGTTATTGTCGCAGCAAAAAGGTTCCAACTCAGCTGGGTATGTTGCGTTTGGTGGCAAACGTAACGCTGATATTAAGTCAGAACCACATGAGGGCAAATTAAGTTGATAATAAGAGCATATCATTTGTACATAGATAGAAACACGGTACATATACATATGGGGCTAAAATACACACATACACATCACGCCCGATTCCCAAAGCATACACACACGAAAGTTATATAGAGGTAGTAAACAAACTTAAACTTAAATCTTTATAGTAAGTAACGAACAAATAGTTTTAAACGAGATAAACTATTCCTGATATACTTAATATAGAATAACTAGTTAACAACTTAATATATATAATATATCTAATTAGCTTAAATTATGGTAGGTACAGAGATTTTTGTTCGTAATGTTCTGCTGTTTTTACTATAATACTCATAACATACCATAACGAACAAGTACCTTTATTTCGATCGATTGTCCGTACAAAAAACGGTTTGTGAGGCCACCTTTATAAGGTTGTCAATTAAGTAGAGCTTACAGTAACCGGTTGCGTACTTAACTACATAATTTGTTATGAATATTATATTGTATTGACTTGATCTTGTTGGGACTTAAATAGTGAAACTAGCTGCTGAGAAGATTTATTTATTAATGTAATTGATTATTAAGAGTGAGTTTTTATAGTTTATTTAGTTCAGTTTAATTTTTGGGCTGGGACGTAAAAATAATCCTAACTAGCTGCCGTTGTTCCCAACATGACGTATATTTATGCTGAAACGTACCTAGGAGACTTTTTATTTCCAAGGTTCTGTCCATCCCGAAGTATATAAAAGGGTGTGAATGAATTTGTATAGTTAAACAGCATAACTTATTAATTTATGATGGCATTTAAATAAACATTTATTAACAAACTACTAATCCATCACCCAGTAGATTCCAAAAAGACAAACGCGTTCACGACCATTAACCCTTGCGGGGTAGTCAGAAGTTCAGGTCTCCATTTCCGTAATTGCAAAGGCAGTAATTCTATGGACACCTCGAACCCACAATTTCATTCACCCCTAGTCCTTAAACTCTACAATACACAGTGAAGAAAGGTAGCTAGTTAGCATTCTTTTTACGTCCCAAACAATACAAACAAGATGTAACTTAAGAGATCATTATTATACGGGATTCAAGTCACGTCTCAAGTCGCGTGCATGGGAAGTCTGGTTACCTTAAATGGGAACCTAGTCGTAGTGACAAAGGCCCCGGGTTCGACCCCCGGGCGAAGCGGTCAAGGACCTGACGGGTCACGAGAACCTAGGTAGCTAATGGTAATGAGGTATCTAGATATATGCCTTTCTTCTCATTTTTACATTCGGGGTGGACAGAACCTTGGAGACATTAAATCTGCTTAGTCACTTTTAGCACTAAATTTGTAATGGCATTTATATGAAATATTGGTCACAGGTTGCTAGCCCATTGTCTAATAGAATCCGTTAATTCTTCTTTAGTCGCCACCTATGACATACCGGGAAGAACGGCAGCTAGTTAGCATTAATATTACGTTACAGTCTAGCCAAATTATAAACTACTAATTTTCCTATGTACTATCCTTTCCTCTAGCATAATGTAAATGATAGATATTTATACATACATACATATTATATTCACGCCTCTACGTCCCTAAGGGGATAGACAGACTATCGATCACCACCTGGAACGATCCTGACAAATCTCTCATGCTTCATTACCGTTCTCATATAGATATTTATACAAACGTAATAGTTCGCTTTTGAGGTAGTCAGAACCTAGGAAACATGTTACCAGAGTAATTATAATGGATATAATATTATGGAAATGTTCCATATGATGTCGGCTTTATTGCATTGTTATCGAATATTCTTATAATAAGAAATAGGTAGCCCTTCGCAACTGACATTAACCATTCCTTAGTCCCTACCAAATGGCGTTACGATAAGCAGCTAGTTAGCTGTTTATTCACGTCCCATACATATGTATTGACTACAAGTTCAACAAACTGTAAGTAAATCTCTTTAGTACTATGCGGTTTCCGAAGCCAGACAATATTAAAATCAATCACTGCACTGCACGGGATTTTGACCCTTATTACAAACCCTTTTGTAGGGTAAACTAGTACTTTGGTTGTTTAGTTAAGGGTTATTATAGCGTGCGTTGTTTAAGTAGTTGGTAGTAGATTTGTAGGAAGTTTTCGTAACGTTGTAAGATGTAACTAAGGTAATATAGGTGCCATAGTAAACCGAGTAGTAGTTGAGATGGTCAATATTTCATACTTGAACATTCACGCCCTGTAATCCCTTTCAGGGTGGTTCTGTCCAAGATGTCTCAAAGATATATCTCAATTTTTAAGGCATTTTACTAATATTATCCACACTTATATTAAATTGTGGACGTGAGTTGGTACTTAATTCCTATATTCAGTAAAATTATGTATAAACTTGAAGTATATAACTTCAAGTACACATATCCTGAGGTGATATACAAGGTGAGACAGCACTTCGGACCATATTTTGCATAGCTTTGACACAGATAATATAATACTACTTTGACATTCTAGCTAAATAGTCTTTTCGCTTTTGTTTTACTTTTGCTTTCCAATCTGGTCGTTGATTCTATATATGCTATCTGTATATGCTATATGTGTATATATCTATATATAATAAGAATCTATTTCTAAAATATACGTTGACTAGTACCCTTAACAAGACTTAAATGTACTTAGCAAGGGGCTAGTTCAATTGGTGTGATAGTGTTCAAATATTAATAGTATTATATTCTAAAAATTAATCTAAAAATAAGATAATAAATTATAATCCCACACTAGCATTTGTTAGAATGTTCAAGACCTAAATAGTATCCATTCCAGACATCCATATATTCTAGGAAGACAGGTCTTAGCGATGGATTAACAACCCAGTAGATGCGCAAATAGGATGATGTATTAAGGGATCAATTAGGCATTGAACCTGAGTCTGCTAGACAAATAACATACATACATACTTATAAGACTGTGTATGAGTGAAAGTGTCAGAATCAGGACAGATTGGGATCCGTGATTTCTGCCTACCCCGCTACATTCATTATATTCAGGCGTGATGTGTATGTATTTACTAATAGGGATAGGTAGAGATAAAGGTTTTAGTACTAGGAAGAATTAACGCAAAATATTAATACAAATATATGTCACATGAAATATATGCTCACGTACTTTATTCCATTCGAATCGACAGGGCAACAAAAATATAAGTTCTCTTAGATTACTTAAAAATTCCTTACTTAACTTATAGCATAATAATAAAATAACATAACAAATATAACTTGGCAGTTATGTTAAATGGTTGGTGGTCCATTTAACATAACTAAGTCCCAATTATAAGATTGTTTATATTCAGGAACATATATCCTTAAATAAACAAATAAACAAACATTTCTATTTCTGAATACATACATACATACGCTTCACGACTTGTGTATACACACTCCCTTTTTTATTATGGCGGGGTAGTCAGAGGCTTGAATGCCCATCTTCGAATACAATTCCTGAATATTAACAGAAGCTAGGTTTATTTCCCTAATAAATAGATATCACACGAGTAAAACCGCACTCAAAAGCCAGTGCACTAAAGCTTCTGATTAACCTTAGCGAATCGCACCTAATGCTGTTAGTAAACAAACCTTATGTCACAATGACAGCTTATGTCAACGTTAACAAAACTCCCTATTGAGCTTCTTAGTGGTTGGTTACCTGCCTTTCTGCTAGATATGTTGTGTGCTCCGTGCTAGTCTATGAGGTAACAATAATGTTACCTAGATGCCGTTTTTCCCTGGACTGTCATAAGTGCAATTAAGGGACTATTGTACATTGAATCTATTGGGTGATGGGACAGCGAACTGTCATCTATGTTTCATGTGATATCATAATTCCAATATTCACGGTAATAATAAGATAAGGAGATGTTTTCATGTCTCCAAGGTTCTGTACACCCTAAAAGAATTAAAAGGACGTATGTTATATATCTTATGTATGTTGTACGGGCATGAGTGAAGTATGAGACATTTGTCAAAATCGTTCCTGATGGCGATCGATAGTCTATGCCCATCCATATAGGAAAGTAGAGGCGTGTTTCTTAACAGCAGTATAATCAGAACAATACATAAAATTGTCCTATACAATCAATATCACTCGTATCCATATAATCTAAAGTACACACACAGCATAAGCAGCTGGTAACAATAGCTGAATCCCAGAGTAGCCAGTAGTAAATAGATTTACGGCTTAGATATGTATTATTGTATGGCAGTGTTGTGTTAATGATGATCTGCTATGTGGGGACGCCCACGCGTTCACTCGGGTCAAGTTGATCGCCATCAGTAGCTGGAGGTGCGTTTACAAGCGTTTAGTACAAAGACAAAATATATATATATATATATATATATATATATATATATATATATATATATATATAGTTATATATACTTAGTCTTCTGTAGTGGCCTGGTAGAAAAAGGATGTCATGAGTTAGCTTAAGCATTAGGTGATTGAGATATTTTTATAATAATGTTGAGATGGTCAGAAATATAAGTGCCTATCAAGAAAATCAGAAACCTATCCTACTGGTACATGTTTCAAGGATTCAACCCTGTATCCACTAATACAGAGTCAATGTCCTCAACGAGTAAACTTAATTAATAACTCGAAGACTGACCAAATATTTTCATCCTTGAACATGTTGAATTAGACCACTGTGTAGTTTAGTTCAAGTACTCTTTCCCCTTTACTTAACTCTAGTAAAGGCGGCTTAGGCAAATATCCGCGACGAGTGATGGCCCCGTTCACATTGAGTCGAAGCGACGCACGCGCCTCAGTGTCACCACTCGCTCTTGGCCATTATTTATTACTGGTATTAGTATATATGTGTATAATACTGAACTTAGAATTTTATATTGTAAAACCTTTCGGTAAAGTTAGCTTTGTTATCAGTTTAAACTACTATGTAAGGAAATAAGAAAAATACTTAAGGAAACCTTAGTCCTTAGATAGAGAAGGCAGTTATGTAATAGTATTAATATAGTACTTATGCTCTGCACCCGTTCTGTTTAGTGCTAGTCTGGAACGTAAAAAGAATGCTATCAAGCTGCCGTTCCTCCCGGCATGTGGTATGAAGCGACTAAAAGCCTGGACTAACGGAGACTGGGGGTGTATGGAATCTATTGGGCGATAGGCTAGCAACCATTATTTCATCACAACCCCAATATTCATGCTAAAAATTGACCAAGGAGACTATTCATGTTTTCAAGGTTCTGTCCACCGTGAAAGGGATAAAAGTGCGTGAATGTATGGTTATGGCCGTACATATTCACCTTATCGTAAATTTACATGGATACTAGTGCTTTTTAATACGGTCATATTATAAGCCGGTGTTATTTATATCATATAAATAGACATCAAATTCATAAATATTTTGTATAGTCATAAGTCTGCGTGCCCTGCTAAGAGCATGCAGTCTTATTACTATCCCAGGGTACCCAATACGATGACCCATATCTGTTGTGGAGGAACAGACCAATAACACAATTGAGGTCACTTATAAACGAAATAACACCATTCAGTGTGACCCATTTAAATAATAATATAATCTCCTAAAGTACCGTCCTTTGGGTTATGAAAATATTTGGACTTGCCTTTGCAATAACTAATAGTTATCATTATCATAGTTATCGAATTACTGTATTATATATTATATTATTGTATTATTATTATTAGTATTAATTAGCCTCTGACTACCCCGCCATAATAAAAAAGGGAGTGTGTATATACAAGTCGTGAAGCGTATGTTATGTTTTATGTTATTATTATTATTTTATTATATTATTAATTTATGTATTATATTATTGTTACTGATTAGTACCGGCTAAGGATTCGAACCTCTTTTATACTAAACTTGTCTGCACGGATATCTAGAGTTAATACCATGAATCATGAAAAAAACACATCAAGCGCGTTTCTTTGCAGAGAGGTACCCTAAGATTGCGGGGTGCAAAAGATACTTCTAATATGTTTCATGGAATAGCTTCTAATGTATATTAGTAGTAAAAGTAGGTTTTGAGTGACCGAAAAACTACTACTTACCGTTGGTCATATTTAACTCTGACTATTATATTTACAATACTTATATATTACGAAAACACATAATGTTGTATATACATATAATACGCGTATTATTGTAGTTTGAATGAATTAACGGTATTAGATTGACAAAAGGACTATAATATATAGGTAAAGTGGAAAGGCGGTTACGTAGGGGCCGGTCCAATAAGACATAATATGACAGATAGATGCCATATTGTAAAAAAGACGACCGAGTATATACGGAGGTGTATGAGTGTCAATGAAGCCAAAGTGGTTTATCACGTTCGGGGCAGATGGGGATCAGTGATCTCTGCCTACCCCTCTACAGGG
This sequence comes from Leucoptera coffeella, assembly GCA_030578115.1. Lineage (NCBI taxonomy): Eukaryota > Metazoa > Arthropoda > Insecta > Lepidoptera > Lyonetiidae > Leucoptera > Leucoptera coffeella. Next base: position 146,406 of record JAMBLF010000350.1, read on the forward strand.
AAACGGACGTGATGTGTACGTATTGCAGTTTGAAGTATTGCAATATTTCACTAAAGACAATAAGGGTCGGTTCAATATAGTGGCTATCACCGGTAGTCGATCATTACCCAATTAGATGAGCCGGTCACGAGAAGCGACTCACTTCAAAGGTTTATGCCCTTTGTATAATACATACAAACTCTTTATATTCCTTTGGGATGGACAGAAACTTGAAGATCTCTAACTCCTTTTTGGGATGGACATAAACTTGAAGATCTTTTCCTAGATACTTTTAGCATAACTTACAAGGTTATGATGGTATCGATAAGAAATATTTGTTACAGGTTAGGCCCATTGATAATGTAGCCCTAGTCCCTTTAATCACCTTTTACGATATGCCGTGTAGATTGATAGTTAATTAGTATTCTCTTTTCGTCTCAGAGTAGCACGATATTTTATGCAACATAATCAATGATTAATAAGGTACATGTATACATATACATTCAGGTCCTTTAATACCTATCGGGGTGGACAGATTTCGGAGGCCTAGGTCACTTTTTAGCATGGAAATTAGGGTTGCGATATTATATGGGCCATTGGTGACAGTTGGTAGCCTATCACACGATAGTTTCAATTGACCCCAAGTCCCTTAATAGGTTCTTACGGCATACCGGGACGAACGGCAGCTAGTTAGCATTCTTTTTAGCTTCCAGAAAATTTGTTGTAATTACACAATATTGCGTATTTGTTACATATACAACCTATAAGTGTAGTATTTAAACGAACATAGAATAATACGATATTAATGTAAAGGCTATTTATTCACCGTATAAGGTTAAATCGGCCAAAAATAAAAAAACTTTTGTACATTAAAATATTACAGTCCCAACCCAAACCTAACTTCTGCTGTGCGTTTAGCTATAATTTGATGTACATTTCAGTATTTTTGATATGCATTTAATTATATTCTTAACTATAATAGACTAAAGCACCATATATCTAACTAAAGACAAAAGCGTTCACGACCATTAACCCTTGCGGGGTAGTTAGAGGTTCAGGTATTCATCTCCGCAATTGCGAAAATAGCAATTCTATGGCCACCTCGAACCCACGTGCTGACCAGATAGTCATTACTCAATGTGACTGTTGGTAAGTTATATCGCCATTTACAAGCACTAAGTATTACCTGTTCGGGGAGCAAGTAGGTTTCTTCACGATGTTTTCCCTCGCCGTAGTATCAAATACAGTAACAACTATAATAGACAAAGTACGATATATCTAACTACAGTAGAACTAAATAATAGAAAATAGCATTCTTAATACACTGTTTATCAATAACGTGTACACGTGAGTAGCTTGGAAATGGTCACTTTTATTTCCTGTCTCTCACACATTCTACGAAGAAAAGCTGATAATGATTACTCATTACCACTCGACCAGTGGCTTATTCTGTATTCTAGGCACTGGGTATTGACTGATTTCTCTGTGAAGAATAGCCTGTATTTAGGACTAAGTTAGAGCTGTTTTAGATAACTTAATTATACTAAACATGAGTAACCATGAGTACTTTTATCTAGAGGGTAAAAATATGTACATATCAAAGAATTTTTTAACTAATATACCCCCAAAATACCTTAATTACGTTACAAACATAAGAACTCGTGACCGTAAAGCCTTTTGAGTGTAGTAAGAGTTAGAGTGTCTAGCATGAACAAAGTTTTTTTTGTTTTCTTTGATCGATATCCACATTTTACCTGTTCAATATTCATCGTGACAGGTGGTAGATAATTTAGATACTGACTATTTCCTATTTCGAAAATCCCTCACCAAAACAACTAAAAGAATAATCCTTTCGTTATAGCTATTATCTGTGCTTTCGGTAAGAAAGCTGCCCAAATCCTATTCAAACCTCAGACAAACAAAACACACATTTTAAGCTCATTTCAAACGAAGTTACAACCTTATGAATATACACAAGCTCCTTACCATAAACTAAGTTATGCTTTCACGCGCTTAAGTTTGGCGGTATTGTGCAATGTTACGTGCCCGAGCATCGAACGTGAGCCTCCAAGTAGCGCGGGTCAAGACCCCTCTATTACACTTTTAGGTAATAGAAAGTATGGTAATGGCGGCATTAGTTTTGTGTGTGTTGTTAACTACTTATGTGTAATGGATACTTAGTTGAGTTGAATATATGTAAATAGATATGTACATTTTTATTTATATACTTATTTAAATATATGTATATATTATGTAAATAGATATGTATGTATTTAAGTGGTTGTTGCTCGGTAAATTGTAAGAGACGACAAAGGGAGGTTATTCGGCTTGGTGTAAGCTCCTTACACTTGGGGAATAGGGATTTTCTAAAACATAGTGACCATAGTTATTATTAAACACTCGCGATTTATACTCATTTTATTTACTATCCGAAGACACATCCGCAGGATAGTGTGAGTGTAGTGTGTCGTGCTATGAATTATCAAGAATTCTAATTGTGAGGGTAGACAGACATTAGCTGAGACGCCAGTCTTCCCGCGACCATGGCCTATGCAACTGGGTCGAAACGTCGGGCAAAATAAAGGTAATCAGATATCTTTATTAATTTATCGTGATATGACCCGGTCTCACATAGTAAATATAGTGACCAGTTATGTCTGCTGGCACTCTGGTGAAAAAGCGGTTCGTTGTAGCCACCAGTGAACCATTTCGTAAACACTAATTCACAAATACACTGATATATACGCAAACCTCTGAATATATTAAAGGATAAAGGTTCTGTCGTGTATTGAATAAGATGAATAGAGACCATATAAACCATACATGTGACTAAAGGTAAAAGAAAACACAATAACTAAACTACCCTAATCTCCGGATAGGTAATATTGAATAAATACAATAAGGACATCAGAGTGAAGACAAAGTGAAAAACGTGTACTTTTAGAGATTCAACTCTAGTCACTCAAACTTCTGCTAATACCGTGTGTAATAACAGTCGTAAGTATACACAAAACACTTTGTTTGTAGTGCAATGTCTTTAAAATTGGGCTTCAAAGGTTCACTGACATCATGGTACACGATGGTGCAATAAAAACCACTTGCACATCAAATAAACCGTAAGTACTATAAACAGCTGGTCTGGTTTTAATAACTTTCCCAGAAATGTACATATTCACGCCTATAATATCCGAACGGGGTGTACAAAGTGTTGTTGTTTAAGCTGTTGTAAGAGATGAAGGGTTAGAAGTGCTCATAACCACCGAGTGTGTATGAATGTCAATGAAGCGAAAGTGGTTTGTCGGGATCGGGACAGATAGAGATCCGTGATATCTCCCTACCCCTCTACAGGGAATCGGGCGTGATGTGTATGTTTGTACGTTGTTGGAGACATACTTGTGAGAAATTAGGTTATATTACTATAGTTAGCTCTAACAAAATGCCTAGAAAAAGGTAGTCAGTTTCAATTTACAACCTAATTAGCACTTATTAACAAAAAAACTTCTCAGTGATAAGTTAATGTGTCACTCAAAACTTTGACTACCCCAAATGATCAAAAGTCGTGAACCTTAAGTCCCAGATCAGCAGTAATAGTGGACAGGAACTATAAACACGTGGTAAAGACTTCAAATAAACCGAAAGTACTATAAACAGCTGTTATATTATTCATTTTCTAAGAAACGAGATTGTGAAACAAATGCACAAGCATACTTTGTTCTTACGAAATGACGAGCAGATAGACAGTTACTTTGTATACATATGTACATACGATTAAGTATTTTAACTCATTCGGGGTGGACAGAAAACTTGGAAACACAATCTTCTGTTATCTTTAGCGTATAGTTATCAAAGAGAAATATATACCTGTATATGTTCAAGTATAATACCATATGAAATTTGAAAAGCATGCATGAGAAGGTTAATGGGTTTGAGAAAGCAGGGGAGATTTGTCAGGATCGTTCGAGGTGGCGATCGATAGTCTATGTCTATCCCATTGGAGACGCAGAGGCGAGAATATATATATGTTCAAGTTTATATACCATATGACTAGCGATTTTTTATCATTTACAGATATCATCAAAAGGCTCAAATTTCATCAATGTGTATGTAATATGGTGAAAAAGTGAAAAATGATTTTTAGAAACCTTTTACTACCCTACGTGGATAAACGATATTAACCATGTAACACTATCAACAAATTTTGCACTAAAGAGCATATATTTTCATTCCTTTTAACAAAACTATCGCGATTGTGTTTGTATGTACATACTCGTAAATTGAAGATTACTATCAACGCCATTTAGATGTTCATATTAAACAATAAACACGGCAGCTAGTATCATTCTATTGACGTCCCAAACTAGCACTTTGGATGAATAAGTAGCACTTTTTTGTTCTTCTGACAGCCTAATTAAAATGTCCACTTAACCCGCCCACATAGGGTATTATTGAGACGCAGTTATTGTTTTGTGAACAACATCATTTACTGTCATGTTACTACTTATTGTGTCTACATTGATAAGTTGAAGGTTTGATGGAATGTAGCCTTTCGTTTTGTTTGTATGAACCAAATAAGTCTTGGGTGATTAGAATTTAGTTAATGTTATAACGGATGTTAAATATGTGGACTGATATTTTAGTAATATAAAAAAGGAACACAATTAAATGCACATCAAATATACTGAAATGTACACCAAAATATAGCTAAACGCACACCAAAGGTTAGGTTTGGGTTGGGACTGTTTTATTTTGGTATACAATTCAGTATTTTTGGTGTGCATTTTAATGTTATGTTCGTTTAAATACTAGCCTAAAAAAAACAGCGGGATAGTTAGAGGCTTTAGTACCTGCTATAGTTTTCGCAAAATACATTTATAAAATAGCTACTGGATATAAAATAGCTATTAGTATTCATAGATACCATTCCTACTACTCGTACTAATCTAAAGGGATAAAGAGGTCTCAGTTTTCTGAGGATGTTTTAATTAACTGAAACTAACGACTGATGATCGATGTTTGTATACATTAGGAAGTCAGTTACTTAGGAGGCGGGTGAATAAGTCGTATTACAAGCAAAGCTTATAGGAGCAAATAGGAGACATACTGAAAAAGGGTGACGTTAAAAATACCTATAACCGCCGAGTGAATATGAGGCATAAAGGTATTCATAAAACAAAACTAGTGTGTCAGGATCGAGAAAAATGCGAAGACTTGCTCTCGACGAGAAAAATGCAGAAGGATACGGGCATGTTTCATATACACATACATTGACGTCCTTAAATGCCTTTCGGGGTGGACTGAACCTCGGAGAAATAATATTGCCTAGGTCACTTTTTAGCATGATAATTGGGATTGTGTTGTCATAATGGACAATTCCTGACAGATTGCTAGCCCAACGCCTAATAGATACCATTAACCCCTAGTCCCTTAGTCTCTCCTAAGACATGCCGGGATGCTAGTTAGCATTCTTTTTCGACCCATACTATCCGAGTTAATATGAAAAGATGAATGGACGTCAATAAAACGAAAAGAGTTTACCAGGATCGAGACAAATAGATACTTGCATTCTACGAGCAAAAATACGGGGTGTTATATACACACATACATACTCAAGTGATATAGATATACGACCAGGAACTGGCCAGGTGGTCCAGTGACCGTCTGGCAGAGCAGTGACGCAACCCGTTCCGCTTTCTGTGTTAAGTGGCCTCAAACTTAGGCTAATGGTCTGAGCAACACTTTCTACCTATGCAATGACCATCACACGTCATATGTTGGGGAAGATACATATGTCTCAACCCTTAGAGAAAAGAAAAATAAATGTGTTATCATAATGTTGATAAATACGTTAGGTGTACCTATAACCGCCGAGAGTGTATGAGAAGATGTATAAATGCCAATGAAGCGAAAGTGGTCTGTCAGGATCGGGACAAATGGGGATCCGTGATCTCCGCCTACCCCTCTACAGGGAATCAGGCGTGATGTGTTTATATGTATGTTGATAAATAGGCTAGAAACCGAATTGATTTGTTTGCTTGTTCCCTGGATGGACAAAACATATTCGCTTCGTTGACATCCAATATAATGTTCACCTTTTCATACACACTAGGCATTAAATTACATGGGACTAGGCAACACATTTTAGAGAAAGCTGCAGATTTTTTGGGATAGGTTAAAGACAGTATTTGTAGCTCGGCATGGTTACCACTTGGACACTGATTATCAGGGAAAAAGCGGGTTTCGTGTGGCCACAGACCATTATAATGCTCAGTTAATGGTAGACACACAACCTCTGAGTACCCAAGGACTTTACGGTCGTGAATGCATATACAATTGTATACATTACATGTGACTAGGAAAACATTGTGAGAAAGCTATTATTTATCTAGATAGGCTATAGCTACTTCATTAGGACTAGTGAAAAGTGGGTTCGATTTAGTAATATATGGGTCGATTTATATTGATGGGTTATCAAGCTGAACCACGGGTACGGGTAAGAAACAATCTCCTTGTAATAAGTTAACAAAATATACTTTAACCTCTAAATATACTTCAAAACATCCCGTGATGAGTCCCGTGCTAACTGGGACGTAAAACTATCGTTTACTAGCTGCCGTTCTTCCCGGCATATCGTAGGAGGCGACTTAAGGACTAGGGGTCAATGCAATCTATTGGGCGGTGGACAAGCAATTCTGGCTAATGAGTGATCTAGGAGAAGTTTTCATGTCTCCAAAATTCTGTTCACACCGAAAGGGAATGCCAATGTATGTAGATAATAAAGGTATTTTATATATGCTACCCATGGTGACAAATACAGTTAATCAACATTTGTAGCTCAAGATTTTGGAATACGAAAGGATTAACGGTATTGAAGACTATCATATGTTGTTTTACAAGGAACATACTTTTCAAAGTTCAAGTTCCATCTAACATAAAGATAGTCATCACCATCATAATTACCATCACTAATATCACATAGCAGTACCTGTTAACCCATGTTTACACAGGCTGTCATTCCATCGCTCCATATTCATAACACGATTAGTGCAACATATCACTTTCACCGTACCAAAATCAGTGATACAAACCCACAAACACACTCGCACAAAAATAATCTTACGCATGTGAAGTGTTGCGATATCATCGTAGAAAGCGAAGCGGTGAGTAACTCTTTTAATTACTCGCTAACACTTACTCATACTCGGGGTTACTGTAGTGATGGGGGAACGATGTGAAATGGTAGCTTATGAATAATCTGAGTACGGTATAGTAGTGTTTTTTTTTACGTTCCGTGCTAGCTGGGACGTTTAAAGAATGCTTACTATACGTTCTTCTCGGCATGTCGTAGGAGGCGACTAAGGGACTAGGAGTAAAGGGAATCTATGGCTACCAACCCCAATTTTCATGTTAAAAAGTGACCTAGGAGATATTATATCTCCGAGGTAATGTGCACATTGATAGGACTTAAAGGATGTGAATGTATAATATGTATGTAATATGCACAGTCGTCGTTGTAAATGGTCTCAACTTTTATCTATTAAAATATTTATTAATGTTCTGCATATTTATTTACGTAATAATACACAAGGCTTTTTATATATTTCAAGGAGAATGGAGCCTCGGGTGGATTAATGGTTACATAATGCCTTATACATAACTATCGTAGATGTGTTATTGTTGTTATGATGAAAGGAAACTAGTAACATTTTATTTTTACAAAGGAATACTTTTGCATATAAGATTAAGGTTTCAGAAGGATAATAAACATTAATCTAACCCTAGTGATGTCTATATCAAATGCTATAATGGAATATAAATATGTATTAATAATTTTCTTAAACACTTATTCTATGATTCATCTAAATACTGGTAACAAACCTCTGAGTATCAAACAATTACTCAACACCCCCATCTCTATAGAAGAGCAAAATGTTTATCTTAAATAATTTCATAAATTTTATTGTTGGCCATTCAGAATTTTTCTTCATTTTCTTCTAATTATACCTACATGCTCCTTTCTCTCGGAATTAATGTCACTAATTTTTATTAGTCACTTAACATATCCGGCTATGCGTGAAGCATGCTCGATTTCTCTACGTTACCGATACAAACATTCATACAACAGATATTTAGAAGGGTAGATAGAGATTATAAAGCTAGAACCTGAATAAATTGGAGACATTCTTCTCAAGACGGGTGTACGCAGAGTGAAGAATAGAAGAGCATCTATGAGAAGGTTAATGTGTGTGAGTGGAGTAAGAAAGATTTGTCAAGAAAGTTACAGGTGGCGATCGATAGTCTCTGCCTATCGCCTTAGTAAAGACGTTAATATATGTGCATAGTCCGAATACACCCTTCTATTGCATGCCTTGATCATACAGCCTGCTAGCTTTCATATGTATTAAATGATCAGGACTCAATTCAAGGGTTTTGGATAATTATCACTTTAGGTGATATATGGTGCGAACAAGGTTTGATAAGCTCACAAATTATGCAACACACTTTATTACCAGATTTGGAAAACCACACAAGGGATAATTGGTCGTAATTATCATATTATGTAAAGTTCGAATAAAACATTATATTCGTATTATATTCCATTAGGCATTTATGGCCGAGTCCAACGTCCGTTAACCAACAAGCAGAATCAAAACCTAAATACATAACGTAACGAACAAATTGTCAGTGCTTATAAATGGCGACATGGCTTACCATCTGTCACATCGAGTACTGACTATCTGGTCGTAGATTCGAGGTGGCCATAGAATTACTTCCATCTCCGCAAGATGGAAACCAGAACTTCTGAACCGCAAGGGTTAATGAGAACCCATTTGTCTTTTTGTTTATAACCATAATGTATAACCCTTATAGGCTAAAGATTCAGCATTTTCATACAACTTTTTTCAATCAAGTAGCAAAGGCTTTTTAAAACAAAGACTATAAGGTAGAGACTTTCTCCCGCAGGTAGCTAGTGCCCTGGTTGCCTCTAGCGACAGATTGCTATCACGTCGCTTGACCCACAACTCTACACTTCTAATTCGTACTGTGGTTTACCGGCTCTACTTTCCCTTGTAAACAAACATACTTTGATGTTGAGCAACTTTAATGTTTAGGGAGGAGGTAGGTTTTAATAATGAAGACTAGGTGATGAATTGTTTTATTATTAATTTCGCTATTCATTTGGTATGTAAGCTCTATATTTCTGTGCAAAGATATATTTGTATATGTAGGAGATTAAAGATGATAAATTGATTAATTTCGCTTTTCATGCAAATTGTAAGCTCTATCTCTTCGTGCAGAGATATCTATATATGTATGTTTGTAGGTAATCACAGAATTTTTCTGCGTTATAGGACGTTACAGAAGTATGCATGCTGGTTATATAATCTGTTTAAGTATTAGTGTAACTAAGGAGTTTATATTATGTTAGTTATTCCACAACATTGTGTTTATTATAAATACGAGAACATACATCCATTAACCCTTTCGGGGTAGTTAATCTAAACCTAACCGAGGTTTCAGCAGATAGCACCCAAACTAACAAGTTGCAATTCCGAAGAACGGGCAGGTTTCCCCACGACGTTTTCCCTCACAATTACGCATTATATGGAGATAATTATAGACATCCAAAAATGCAAATTGGTACAGACTCCGGTAGTGTGCTGTTAAAAGGCTTGTAAAAGACAAAGCCTTGTGCTAAAAGGGATAATGAGCTGCGGCCAATTTGTTCGGCATGCGGACCACCTTCGATACCCGGTCGTCAATCGAATATTTACATCGAGATGTAAAGACTTGCGTGCACTTGAGAGAGCGCGGAACGATAGCGAGGCGGTTTTAGATGTTGTGGTATTCAATTATTAAAATGTGATATACAGATTTGGTATTGGCTTGACTTTTTAGTGGATTGTTACAACACTTTAGGTCGGTTCTACATGTCGTGAAAAAAAAAAGTTATTGGATTATCTGAAAGGAATTGGCCCTTTATATACCTAACTTAACCTTTATGTACAAACATATTTCAAACGATAAACTAACAATCTCAAAGGATTTAAATATATATAATAATCGATACTGAAATAATATAAATTGGCAAAAAGGCAATATAATTACGACTAAACTGACTCTGTGGCGCAAATAAACGTATGTATTATTTCTTTATAAATATACTTTTAGAACATGTCATCGATCGTTTTCCTTCTCCACTACAGTACCACCCTTACAACTCATCGATCTCGTCCTTCGATCCATCGCCGCCTTTCTTGTTGATTCTTTTTGCAGTGAACTGCTTTAATGGGTGTTTTATTGCAACGGAGCAATTAAATTGAAATGACAAGTTTAAGGGGCTATTTTATTAACAATTAGCTGTCCCGTGCTAGATTGGGACCTAAATAGATTGATACTAACTACCTAAATATGTTAAAAGCATGTTGCAAGTGACACTGAATGATTGAATTGAAAATAGTGTGATAAGGGAAGGTTGCGGTGAGAAGATGTAGTGACTAAGATTGAAAAGGGCATGCTTTGACATGTTATGCGGATGAATGAGTACTTATTAGGAGGTGTATGAGTGTCAATTAAGCGAAAGTGGCCTGTCAGGATCGGGACAAATGGGCATCCGTGATCTCTGCCTACCCTTCTACAAAACAGGCGTGATGTGTATGTATGTACTAACTACCTTTTTGTCGATATTTAACAGGCTATAATTCATTTCTTTTATATCTTGTAACTCTTTGTTACTCTTAGCATTTGTATCGAGGACGTAACGACATTTATATGGGTTTTATACTATTATATGAGTCATTCAACTTTATTTATAACTGTATTCATATGACTTTAGTTATTTATTAAAAAAATAAATAAGAACGCACTCAGAAATAATATATGTATATCTAAATCATAAAATTACATGTACAATTATTATTAATTTAACTTATGTACAAAGTTAAATTAATAATAAAACTATTATATGTAAATATAGTATTTTCTTACCTTTTTATAAAGAAGTATTACTGCATTATCTTCAGAAATGTCACAGCAACTGAAAAAGAAAAACAGTGTTAAAATGACAGATTACATACATGGTACAGAGTGTAAAATAAGTAGCATGTAATCAAGTAAGTGTAGAACCAAGTGTGTATGAAGATATGATATGTGGATGATGATGACAAATTATACATCTCAAATCTGTCACGTTTGACATACGTACCTAATTGACTTTTTGAACTCCTATTTTAACGCTTGTAAATGGCGACATGGCTTGCCACCTATCACATTGTGTTCTAACTATCTGGACAACGCGTATAGGTTCGAGATAGCCGTAGATATACTATCTCCACGATTGCGGAGATGGATACCTAAAAGTCTGACTATCCCGCTTGGGTAAATTGTCATGAACGCGTCTGTCTTTTAACTCCCAGGTTCTGCTACTCCAAAGGGATCAAAGGACCCACAAATATGTGTGTGTGTGTATATATATACTACTACTACTATGGATAGTAAATTCATTAGTTAGCTTTCACTGAATCCTGATTTAGCTTTCATTACTTTAGTAACCAGTTAGACGACGGAAATAAATTAAGGAAGTGTAAGTGTTTCTTGACTAGGAATAACAGCTATTACATAAATCACTTTTAAACACTACACCCGTCTAGTGCTGATCGGGGACTAATAAATTAGTAAAGTTATCCAACCAGCTTCCTTTTACTATCGGGCTTTTCACTGTACAAGTTATTATATTACACTACATACATAAATTATCTTACTATCATTATACTTTTCGGGGTATTAAGAGTTTCCGTATCATCTTAGTGCAGATTGTCAACACTCAACATAACAAGTAATATTTCGTATCGGTATGTACAGGCAATGATTATTGCCTATTGGCCTATTCCAAATAATAGGCAGTTTCTTTAGAATGCATGTCGCAAACGTAGAAGCGATTTATCTCGAAATTGTTCCATTGTATCTATTGAATTTTCAAAGTACTCTTCACCACTATGACTTCGCAGTTCTGTTTACCCTAAGGGCAATATGAAGTACGAAGAAAAAGGCATTTGGTTCAAAGTGCGTGAGTGAGAGGAGTAATGCGACCGCGTCACGAATGCGGAAATGTGGTTTTATGGGAATGTTACTCAAGTCGTTTATACGAGTCTGTACCATGTACAGACGAGGCGGAAAATTAATTTAGTATGCTACTTCAAATTACTTATGTAACAAAACTGATCCTTGTAAAAGTCAATTTTCTTCAAGGTTTTTGCCTCGTGCTAGTTGTAAGATGAGAATAGGATAGTAAAAGATGCCATTCTTCTTGGCATGTTATATGTAAGATAGTAATTAAAAAAAAAGTTTTATTAAGTAAGTAACTCCATTGATTTGCTTCTAAATGAAGGAAGCATATATGTATAGAAAGTATCGAAAGTATATTGAGATTTTGAATAGAATAAGTCAATTCGTGCATATATGACTAAATAACTCAATCATAGAACTGTGTGAAAGATTAATCATAAGAAACATAAACAAAATAAGTCAGTTCCGATGCACTTTCATTAGAAGGTCAGGCTTATCTCTATAACGTAAGAATATTGTTCAAACCTTATCATATCCAACTCAATATACAGATCAACATGTATAGAATAGTTTCTAATCATATTTTATTACCAATTTAGAATACAAATAAGGTGAATCTCGAAATCTCGTACAGTGCCCTGAACGCAACATAAATACTGTACGGTACTATACGGTAGGCACGATTGACTTTTCTGAATAGCTAAACAACTTAGGAACTATTAGTTTGCTAACGACTATAAAATGAAGGCTATAATTCATTCCAGAGTGTAGTTGGGTTAGCAACCTTTCACCAGCATTAGAAAATAAGGTTTTAACAACGCCATGTGTTATCCTATGAGTTACTACGTAAATCACTATTGAACTTTAACATAGTCCAGCCCCATTATTACCCCTAAAACTTGACTATACAGTTCTGTCCACCTCTCGAAGTACTAAAGTCGTGAGTAGATGCAAATGAGAGCAGAGGTTTTCCGTCAGTCATCCGTGACCGTTGGCGGCCGATCGCCAAATCGCCTTGGCCGTGAAGAGGGGCTTAGTGAAAGTGGGGGGCTATTCTGGTTACGTATCATATTTTGGAATACTCGTATTTTCTTGCGTCACGTTTAAGAATTTCAGTAGAAACAGAGAGAGTATACGTTATAAAACCATGTTAGAGTAATTCTGGTTAATTTGATGTCTGAAATTAAAATATGTTACACATGTCCATCTTATAATGAACTTAATATTGCCCCATCGTGTATTCTATTGACTAATTCAAAAATGGTGTAAAAATTTACACATAGAAACAACTCAACTCAGATGGCTCATTACACAAAACAATCACTAAAGGTACATAGTATCTTGACATATTCATATAAAGCATGTAAATGAAGCGAGCAGGTGTTCCTAATTTAACTACTTACATATATCATCACGTTTCGAAATGTATGATAAAAGAAATTTAATTGTATCATATATTTGTGTATTGTTATACATATAATGTTCATGGTTATCGTATTCAAATGATCAATCATTATATTCAACATGCACAGACACTTTTTAATAATTTTCATATTTCAAACTATTTTTAATAAAATAAGTTGCAATGGGCATTTCACCGTAATTAACAAATTATAAAACATTCTATACTCGTATAATTCCTTACAAAATCATTTTGTTTCTACCTACTATTATTAAAATTCACCAATAAAATTTAATTGCAAAATTAATCATAAAAGTTCTTTCAAACCAGAATAGGTCTCTCAATCGCCTTAGCAGCTTACCATACAGAATGGAGATCAGTAGCATTACGACCCAAAAGCCCAAAACGGGTTGCGCTTTCAATAAACAGTAAGCAGATATCGAGAATGACATCTCAGAAGTGACACTTCGGTGAGAACACCCACACATATACAAACACATACATACATACACATGGAATCTTTGAAGTGTAGTGAAGTGAAATGTGTGGAAAGTGAAAAGTGAAGTGTATCTAGTAAGCTAACGGTGAGGGAAAACATCGTGTGGAAACCTGCCTATCCCTCGGGATGGGTAATGGACAGTGTCAGTATACGGCGATACGGTTCACTACCTATTACGTTAAATGCTGTCTAGTGAAACGTGGTCTTAGAGTGGCCCATACCTAACATGCCTTCGAATTTTCGGTGATAGGCACTCGAGCTTATGACTACCCCGTTACAAAAAAAGGCAGTGCATATACACAAGTGGTGAGGCGTGGAATAGTAAGTCGAAGAAATAAATTAATACAAAAGTGCTTCGAACAGTATTTAGCATGTATGTATGGGAGAAAAGAGTAATATGTATTCACACAAAATAAATCACCAATGGTTATTACATTAAGTTAGGTATATAGTATATATGGGTGCTGAATTTAATTACTTACTTTAACACTTGAAAGGATGGACAGAACTGATTCAAAAGGTTTCATTGGGAATAATAATTGAATCATTAAAGTTAAACTGAAGTTTGAGTACAAAACGCTATACATCAATTAACTTTCATCCCAACATAATGTAAAGAGATTTTAGGAAAATGGAACCTTTAAGAGATAGCTAGTAACCTGCTTCGAATGTTACCTATTCAAGATATCAAAATTCATAATCGCTACAGTTATGCTTTAGGTAAAATGAATAATACTATAACAAGGTTCAGTACATAACAAAATAAAATAAAAGGGACTATTGTGTATCTATAATAAGTAATTTGTATGTATGTACGTATTTCAAAATGAGTATTCTAAATGTAGTATTGTATGTTAGAAGTGCCTATAACAACCGAGTGTGTAAAAGGAGTTATTTATATGTACTTATTTAAAAAGAAATATTCTAAATGAGGCATTTTTCATATGTTAGAAGTACCGTAAACTGCCTAGTCTGTATGAAGAGGCTTATGAGTGTCAATGAAACGCAAGTAGTTTGTCAGGATCGGGACAAATGGGGAACCGTGATCTCTGCCCACCCCAAGGAATCAGGCGTTATGTGTAAGTATGTAAGTATTGTGAATTTTGAAAGTGCTCTAACCATGTACAGATGTGTTTGTAAGGAGAGCAAACGATCTCTCCGTATAAGGAATAGCTAAGTAGATTAGTTGACAAGCTTCATTCAATTTTAAATAAGTTATTTCGAAAGGCAAGCTAGATTTGCATAAGTCTTAAGATACGTGCTGTCTGGGATTAGAATAGAATGTAATCATCTTGCTTTTATCGCTTACAAGGCAACTAGAACCTTATCTGAGTATTTTCTGAGATTGATGTAAATATAGTATATAAATAGCGGTTGTAGCCCAGTGGGTAAGACCTCGGACTACGTATGAGAAAGGTCCTAGGTTCGAATCCCGACTCTGGCATGTACCAATGAATGAAATTTAAATGTGTTTTTCATTTACGTACATAATTTACAGTCGCTAACGGTGAGGAAAAACATCGTGAGGAAACCTGCCTATCCCTCAGGATAGGTAATAGTCAGTGCCTATATACGACGATACGGTTCACTACCTATCACGTTGGGTGCTGTCTATCTAGTTATACGCGGGCTTCGAATGACCCATACCTAACATGCCTTCGAAATTTCGGAAATGGGCATTCAAGCCTCTGACTACTCCGCCATAATAAAAAAGGGAGTGTGTATACACAAGTCGTGAAGCGTATTTCAAAATTTTAATTGATGTAAATATAGAGATTTCAATAATTTACCTTGCGTGTCATTATAGAGGCTTTGTATCTATATGTTAATGTAATTACGAAGGATTATATGAAAACCTGAATAAGTATGTAAAACTACCGACTTGTGATCACAGATAGTTATAGCATGCCATCACCACCTTATATTAAAAGTGACAGAGGTAATTTTATTCCTTCGAAACCAATCCACGCAGCAACATTGACATCACTCCCATTATCCTATAGAGGGGTAGACAGATACAACGTTTCCCATTTCTCCCGATCCTAATAAATCACTTTCGCTTTATCGACTTCCATACACCTCCTAATACACACTCGGCAATTATAGCTACTTCTACCGTCACTCTTTTTCAATATACAATAAATTGCATCTAGTTATAACGAAGAAAGGTAGATAGTTAGCATCCTAGTAACGTCACAGACTTGCACACACATAAACTAACTTCGTATGTATGTGTGCTTCTTTCCACGTGTCATATGGCGAAGGAATGGCAACTACATGGGAACAGGGTCTAACGGTCGCTGCTCCACTGACTTACTGCTTTGTTTTTATCTAGGCGCCTCACGTTCCGACCCCGGCGAGTGTAGTGGCAGTGCTTTTTAAATACTATACTCTGGGACGTGAGGTGAATGCTAACTAGCTGCCTTTGTAGTAGAAACGAGTAATAAATGGTATTTATTAGGTGATGGGCTAGCAATATTCGTAACGTAAAATGCAATCATGTATGCGATATTAAAAATGCTAAAGATGACATAATAAATGTTATATCAAGGTTCTAACAACTACAAGGAGTATAATTATGTCAATATTACGAAAAGAACTAACAAATGTATATATTTTTCCTAAATTTAGGATATAAATAAAGCAAGGTTTAAATTGTAACATAAACAAATTTCAGATTATTTAGCATAGGGTTTTTTGTCTCGTGCTAGTCTGAGACGTAAAAAGAATGCTAACTTGCTGCCGTTATTCCCGGTATGTCGTAGGAGGCAACTAAGGAACTAGGGCTAAATATAATCTATTGGGCGATGGGCTAGCTTAATTTCAATGTTCCATTATGACATCGCAACCTGCAATTCGCAATTCATGTTAAAAAGTTACCTACTCGTAGGAGATATTATATCACCGAGGTTTTGTTCACCCCGAGAAGGATTATATGTATGTATGATAATGGATTTTTCAGTTTATGAAAGGCTCTACAGTTGAAAGAAATTACATTTTTCATTATTATACTTCAAACGGTGATAGGACAAGAAGTTAGGCACGTATTAATGTTCTGCAACCGCAATGAACATTACTGTTCTAGCAAACAGGCAGGGAAATTATGGACTAGGAATTGAAAAGCGTAAATGTAGAAAACAATCACTAGTAAACGCTTCTACGTAACTTGGGACTTGATTTGATTGTTACCAGCTGCTTTTATCAGAAACTACTGTCATATAGTCTAAGTTATACGTATGATGCTTAATACAAACAAAAAAAAAACATTCACGACTATTAACACATCTGATCAAGATGTCCGCGTATCCATCTCCGCAATTATGGATTTAGTGATCCTATGGCCACCTCGAACCCACGTATTAACCAGATAGTTAGCACCTTATGTGACAGTAGGTAAGCCGTGTCACCAAGATATACGAGAAAAAAAAGGAGTAGTGATTAAAATGTAACTTATAACGGCTGAATATAATATATTGGATGCTTATGGATGTCAATTAAGCGCAGTAGTTACATAGCGAGGAGAAAAGGCGATACGTGTTCTCTACCTACCCTTTTGTAGCAAAATGGAACGTAAGGTATGTATGTAATGATACATAGTCAATGTAATTTATACTATGGTATATACGTATACTAGTATATCGGCTAATACAATAAGCCGTGTCCAAAGTAAATACAAAAGAACTATTGAAATAAAAATGGCGGTTTCTCGACTGGACAATACGCCTAGTGTTAGACTTATTACGGAATACAGGGTTCATTCGTTCTTGGAAGCTCAATTTACGTTCAAAAGTTGTTATTGTTCTCAATAGGCAAGGGAAGTTATGTTATCGATAAATCAACAATCTTACAAGGAAAGACAAAAGTTAAATTAGGACAAAAAAGTGTCACGATTGTTGTCTTTTCGAATTGGCTAAATAATTGATTGACTAATAAGTTTATTGTAAGGTCACACAAGGTCCACGTTTCACCTGATAAGCAAGGAACCGATATGACATGATAACGAATATAATAGACAGTTTCCATATGTACGTTACGCCACGGTTTTGTCTACCTGAATTCGCTTAACATTTAACCTGTCGTTAGGAAGAAATATGAAAGAAAGTTACAAATATGAACCATGACTGAACTAGAGTCCTAGTTCTTTAGCAGTCTACATACGATATACTAGGAAAAGGTTACATTAAAAATGATACCAAAACACCATTACAACACAATTTTCTCACATAAATAATAAACAAGATAAAAACCGGCCAACTGAATAGATTGCATAATGTATGAAGCGAATAACGATATAATCTGAAGAGGCTCCTATTGAATTACATCAATTGGAATACATAACTGATTACACGTCGTAAACAAACAATAAGCAACGAGCTAGTCTTAAACAAATTACACAATCATTCAATGCACTCTAATCATTAACTACTAGGCACTCTTTATTGTTAATGTTATAACAGGTCAGCACATTAACATCATTTCACTTGGTGATAAAGTTGTAATTAATGTGGGAGCGGTGATTAAAATATTGAATTCTTGGATAGTACGTTTAGAGCTCATACAAGAAAATACACATACTTTACGACCATTATTCCTTCCTGGGTAGTGAGACATTCGCGTGTCTTTACCCTTGGCTGCTATGTCAACAGAGTAAGCTAGTATTGGAAACGTACCGATAGAAAGGGGGTCTAGAAATAACTATAAATCTATTTTCATCTATAAAATAAATCTATTTTTAATATAACTTTTTCTAATATATATTTCCTTTTATCAGCCTCGAAATTCTATCGATATCGATGAAACCCGATACCCTTCCCTAGCCAGGAGCGTCGATTGGTGAACGTCCGCTTGCGGTAATAAATCCGGTGGCTTGTATCGATATCGCCATTGTTCCCGATATTAATTTATATCGATACAATCGTATCGAATTATATTACTGCCATGTATTGCATTTTATGTCGTAGTAAAAGTATGGATATTGAATTAGCCTGTGCTAATCTAAGACGTAAATAAAACACTAAATATAAGTATTTCTTTTTTGGAGTTTTTAAGGATTTGATTAAGACACTAGTGGTGAATGAAATTTTATTAGCTATGCCATCACAATCCCATTAATCCCTAAGAGTGACAGACGAAATACTATGTATACGAACATATCTGGAAGAAACTAATTGTTTTTAAACTTGACAAGGCTTACTATTAGGACATTATAAAACTCGGTACTAATGGTATAAGTCCTGCATATTATGTACATACATACACATCACGCCTAATTCTCTGTAGAGGGGTAGGCAGAGATCACGGATCCCCATTTGTCCCGATCCTGACAGACCACTTTCGCTTCATTGATAACACTATATTTCTATTATGTACATTCTATTTTTCCGAAGACACTTCAGTGTAACTCAGATCAAAATACATCAATAAATTTAGTTGTTTGTCATCAACATTGTTATCTATGTAAACTTTTAGCTATTACGTTAGTTAGCTTAGTGTAAACACAAAATGAAACAAGTGTATTTTAAGAACCTATTCGTTTTCTGTATATTACATCAATGTTTTGTAAAGACACAGTGGTAAGGACAAGACTTGGAGACTTAAGATTTTGGGTTCGATTGCAATAAAAACATGTATCAATTTTGTGTACTTGACTAATGCAATTCTAAGCAAATAAATCGACTATACTATACTGAGAGAAAATATCGTAAAAAATCTTGTAAATCGAAAGTGGTAGGTGACATTACGAAAATGGATTATTCGAAAAATCACCCAGAAGATCCATTATTCGAAAAATTTCCTATCTCTTTGGTAGAACCGGGTGAAGTGTGGATGATTGTGGTTTCAAATACCAAATTTTCAAAATGACTCCAACTACGACGAAACTGTGTACAAATTTGCTGTGTCTTATCACACTATATAGTTACACAAGTTACACCGGAATATTAATGACAGGTAGGTAGCCCATCGCTTAAATTAGTCTCCACCCTAAAAACAAGATAGGGAATGACGTCAGAATAATCATTGTTTAACCTTGATCATTCGCAGCATCACAATCTGATAAGCTAACTTATCTCGCGGAAACTTAGAGAAAATTAGATAATGAGATACCGAGATTTCATTAGCGTAATGGAGATAAATGTATATTCACAACTGTCAATACCTTTCGGGGTATACAGTACCTATTTTGGAGATATAATAACACCAAAGTCATACTTTATATATCTTTAGCAAAACTATATCGGTCGTGATAGCTTTGATATACGAGTAGAGTACACGTTGATAGCCCATCGCCCAATAGATGCCATTGAACTGAACTATATGGAGGTGTAAGACTTCAAGTAATGCTTAATATAAGTTTTTTTTTGAGGTGATAATATCTGAAAACTATTATAACTAGTTAATTTAATGCTGAAATTCACTTAAACTAATAAATATCACGTAACATGAATATTGGAATACAATAACTTAATAGAAAATACTGTTAAATAACAACTTACTTTCATTTATCCTTTACACGAAAAAAATCCGCTGTAACATAACCTAAAAATCCAACCCTGTTATTCACTTAAAACTACGCCAAAACCAACACTAACAACACAAAAAATAACACTTAGTGTTACAATTTAGTGTGTGTACCACATTAAATTCCAATTAAAACTAACTAAAAGATAAAATTTTCTATCACCAGTAGAGTCTCACTAATGCAGCGGCTAGACGGGACGGTTCATACTAAACAGTAGCTTCCTAATAATATTTAAAAAAATTATTAATACTAATAATAAAAAAGGTCTATTTCCAGCCACAAAAACATACACAATACAAAACGTTTACAATAAAATAAAGAACTCAAAAAGTAGGGGGTATAACTTGTGCATGTTATTGTCGCAACAAAAGGGTTCTAACATACTTTTATTTTTGTTTTCTATGGTAAAGAAAACAATAAAGAACAATAAAGCTAACTAGCTGCCATTCTTCCTAGTATATCGTAGGAGGTGACTAAGGGATATGGGGTAATTGGAATTTCTTGGGCGATGTTCCACTATGACATTACAACAGCAATATTCATCCGAGGTTCTATCCACCCCGAAAGGGATCAAGAATGTTGTGAAAGTGAATGTTTATATTTGTATGAAGAAAACAAGAAGAGGAAAATTGATCCGAAGAATAGACAATAGTCAGCTCTTGTCTGATTATTTATTACTATTTATTACTTGTCCGTTATTTACAATATGTTATATTTCTTGGCATTCTCTGTTGATTAAATATATTATCATACGTCAGAAATTATAAAAACAATACCTTAAAATATTAAAGAATGTAATCACGTAATAATAGCATTAATTAATTAGGACAAAATGCGGAATTTGTATTGTTGCAAATATCAATCAAATACATTTTTTGACTTTTAATTTATCATTATTTCAGTGTGTATGTAATTGTGTATGTTATGAATACAGAACAATCACACAATACACCCTAATCATATCTTTTTAAACTTTGATGCAATGTTCGAAATATTGGAGATGAGCAATCATAATAATTATAATAACTATTTATTTACAGCCACAATCAAACCTCTATCTAACTCGCCACAATAAAAAAGGAGTAGGCATACACAAGTCTTTTATTTTGTTAAATGCAATGGTAAAGCTATCTTTTTGTTAAATTATAACACGGAAATTATGAAGCAACATTGAGTTAACAGTCGTCTATGGTGCGTCAACAAAGTCAGCAGCTCAGTGAAAGTTGAAAATACAAATAATTATTTTCGGCTGAATATTTAGTCAATTGTGATGCCAAACTGGCTAAATATGTTCGCTATGGAATAAGATTTGGATCCTCAACTGGAACGAACCGAAGAACAAGGAAGAGAGCAAGGAATTGGAGCATCGATTTCGTTTTTCTTCGGTTGTAGCGGTTGGCGGCGTTGGCGTAACCATGGCGATGAAATAACAAGAAGTTCAAACGCCGTGGCATCAGTGTTTGTACTTCAGCCGACATAACCTTAGTGGTGAATGGCTTAATAAAGAATTAATAATAAATAAACATTGAGTTAAGAAAATTAATCTTTCAATTATCGTATCGGATCTTTAAGATGAGATTTCTGTACGTGCAGATTCTATTGTTCCATAATCTATTACTTGTTAAGCGGTTTGATTATGTATTGTGTAAGCCGAGAAAGATCTTTTGAACCTTATAATAAATACTTAATGGTGTGGTTAATGGATTTGAGTGACGCTAGAGAGATTTGTCAGGATCTTTCCAAGTGGCGATCGATAGTCTCTACCTATCCCATTGCGGATGTAGAGACGAGAATATATATATGTAATAAATACTTCAAGAACTCACTTTTTCTTATTTGCCTAAGCCGTTTTTATTTATATTTTAAGTTTTAAATCTAACCGTAAACGTAGTTTTTCTCAATTTCACTGATACAATTAAAAACAGTTACTGTTTTTTAAGATCACTAGATTAATGGCTACTACACACGCGCTAACCTAGTGCCTAGCGTACAATACCATGGCGAAACGGGACCTTGGTATTACCATCATTATGTACCACTGATAATAACATTACAACTGAATTCATAATATAAGTCAGTAGCACCGCGTTGCATTAACAGGTAAAACGGAACTGCTCGCTTTACTGACGTGGATGGGATTCCGTAGGTGTTTTATACTAATTAATTTTAGTAATCAAACTAATATAAAAATATTATTAATGATGGATCTAAATGAATTTTAATTACTTTTATGATTGCGTGAGTTAATTAGTAATGTCCAATTGATTAACTACTCTCGAATTTCAAGATATGCAGGGCTTATTGACAAACCGACCCGTTCTATATATATGTATGTGATAGGCCTTACTCGAAATCATTTATTAAAGGCTCAAAAATCAGTAATTCCAGGTCTTTTGAGATGAAAATCTTTATAGTCTTGAACCAAACATCGATTATTTATATCCAGATTAGCAAATTTCATTCCCACACACACAAATTTCCGGTTCATAGCCATTGTTGCAAACACTCAGTAACTTACTCCAATTAACTAACAACAAGAGACTGTCTATCAAAACGAAAGCGATCGGTCAATCGTTTCCGATTGCATACGTAACTCTAAAATAGCAGTGCATTTCTCGGCTTTAATTAGTCATGAGTTATAAGCGCTGATCGATGCGTGAAACCGAATGCTTCGGGTAAAACGCAACGCTGGTATTGTGTCGTCCCCTGTAATTTAATTTGTCCAAGTACTGGCAGGGAAACTCATGCATACTGCTCATTATAGAATGCATAGGCATGCTTTTCTATATTTTCTTTTATGTAACTATGTTTATGGAATGAGTTGTTTAGTTCGGTATGTTTGGGTTTTGTTTGGCATGGAATGGCATGTGAAATTGGTTAAAGCATACCGTATTAGCTTTTGAATATTTTTTTTTATGAATATTATAATTTAATGCAATTTACATAATAGTGTTTCGCAAAAAAATATTATTATAATTTAATATACAGAAAAGAGAATCGGAATTAACATAATTTGCATGAATAATACCATAAATACATACATTACATTATTCACAATTATATCTATAAAAAGACACATATTCAATACAATTTCTTTCACTTAACTATCCCAAAATATTCTTGTCACTCTACAGCACAACATCATCCCAGCATCCGCAATACGAATCTTCTCAAACTTCATCCTTTTCTCTCACACCACCCTCCCTATAGGTTAGATAGAGACAAAAGCCCTTAAAGGGCGCATGCTCAACCCTCCCAAATCTCTCAGAGGGTAAGCAGGGGTTGATATGTGTTGATCTTATTGTTGTATGGATGATCGATAACTAATATGACAATTATAGGGTAACATGAGTGTTTGAGTACTTTTTAATAAGTGTATCTATTTGATATGTATTTTAAAGTTTTTATTACATACATGTTAGGTGTCGTCCGTATATATTTTTTTCTACATACATATATGTGCATCACGTATGAAATTTTTGCAGGTATGAACAGTTCTATCAATCTAATACATTATTGTTCTATAGTAATAACTTAAAACTCTGGTAAAACGTGAGGTTTGAGTGGTCAAATTTTATTTATTTATCCCAACATACACCACAGGCACGAGCCCAATACGGTGTGCCTTGAACATGAATTAACTTAAACTAATATTAATTAACTTAATCCAATAATATTTACAGCATTAAGAATAAAATAAATGACACGCCAGTCAAGTCTCGATTTACCAAAAAGGATTTGGAGTCAAATAATACGAGTATATGTAGTTTTAAATAATATAATTATTATTATCTTTTTACATTACTTTGAGTTTATAGTTTTTATTTTAATATATCTAAGTATTTATATTTGATTTTGTAATATTATAATTTTATATAAGTTCGATATAATATATAGTAAATGTTTCTTTCCTTTGTAAATGATATTTTATGTTACTTCAGTTAAACGGAAATTTACCTACGAGTATTTATGACGATATTAATTATTCTACAATAATTTTAGGAACTCTGTCAATCTAAGTCAGCGCAGAGGGAACAAAGACATTTCAAGGACACTAATTATCACAGAATGGATAATAAGTTGACACAGGTGTTAATAAAATGATAAAATATAATAAGTATTTTTGTTTAAAATTAGCAGGTTCATGCATTTATGTATGTATGTATGCAAATTCTAATTATTCAAACGAATATACATATAAATACATCTTAATATCGAATTAATTATGTAACGTTTTAGAATATACTCATATATATCCTTTCAGGGTTGGGTAGATCATCGAAAACTTATTTCCTCAGTAAATTTTGACATTCCCTTGTATAAGGATTGTCACATTGAATGTTTTGAACAACAGTTTGTTAGCCCATTGTCTACTGATTATATTTACCCCTAAGTACTTTAATCACTTCCTTGGACATTTCATGAAGAACGGCAGCTAGTTAGATAATTATATAGGTCGCTAGCAGCACCTGAATTGAATAAAAGTCTAACTAGCTACCGTTCTTCCCGGAATGTCTTAGAAAGCGACTAAGGGACTAGGGGTCAATGGAATATCTTAGGCGATGGGCTAGCAACTTGTCATCAATGTTCCATATGACTTTTCAACCATTTATGCTAAAAAGTAACATAGCAAATCATCGTGTCTCCCAGGTTCTGACCACCTCAAAAGGGATTAAAGGACGCGAATGCATATGTATGTGTGTACATTCCATTCCAATCCCTTATCCGAATGGTAGTGTATGTAAATAGTGCTACACATGGCGTCAAGAAATCCTGGGAGGGTGATCTATTTCGGTCATCGAAATTTCAACCGAACGAAGAAAACGTGTATGCTTAATAGTCTATGTTTTAACGACGAATACTAATAACTTGGTAAGTTTAATAGTCTATGAATTTGTGAATATTATGAGATTTTAATTCACGTAGTTGTCAAATGTGGGAAGGGGTTAAGGATTCTTATACCAATAACATACCTTGATACATACACTTCCTTCTATCCCATTGGGGTTAACAGAATTTCGGAGAGACAACATTACCTTAGTTACCTTTAAGTATTTTATTATCTGTGCCTTTATTATAACTAATAAGGTGGTGATGACATACATATATTTAAGTAGCTGTTTATATAAATAGTTTAGATACATATATTGACGCATCTACATCCCCAATGAGATTTTCGATGGCCATCTTGTAAATGACACTTTACCACCTATCACAGGTACTGATTATCTCATTAACACGTATGTTGAAGGTGACCATAGAATCCGCAATTGCAGACACGCGAACCTCTGACTACACCACAAGGGATTATGCTCTTATTATACATCTGACAGTTAGATAGACGCCATATTGAAAAAGGGCAAAGTTAAAATTACCTATAACCGCCAAGTGTATTTGAGATGTATGAGTGCAAGTGGTTTGACAGGATCAGGACAGCTGTGGATCCGTGATCTCTGCCTACCCCTCTACAGGGAATCAGGCGTGATGTGTGTGTATGTTAAAAGTGCGGGTGGCAGTGAAGTAAAACGAGATGGTTTATAACGAAACGATCCCATTGTTAGGTCGTAAGAGCCCGCATCCTGACTTAAGTGTCTTTGGAACGATGCAGAAGGTTCACTCCGATAGTTATTGTTTTATTAGTCATAAATTTAGTATAGACATTTGTATCTTCTGTGCAATGGGCATAAATATAGTATGGACATTCGTACATAGATTTCGTGGTTGTTTTGGCTTGTGGTTACACAATTACTGAATAAATTAGTTACGGCTGTATACTGTTGTTCAGTCAGATGGTCACACGTACAAACACTAACCTAAGAGTTGTCTAAATTCAGTGAAAGATTGAACTATATGATTGTGCAATGAATCATTCAAATGGTTCATTGCACATTCGCTACAAATAACACACAGGGCAATTTTAAATGATGGAAGTAAAAACTTAAGATAAATATCTATATACGTTATATAAGATTGAAATTAAAACTGACGCCAAAAATCTATATAATATAAACACTTTTGTGCAACCATATAAAGCTTCGAACAAAAAATCTACCTAATCTATGTAGTAACTTTTCACGCCCTATTCCTAACCAATATACCAAGCTATCCTTCTGACTACACCCTGCCCTTTCGTCCCACAGTAAGTCGTTACATAAGCCACATGACACAAACATGGGAACAAGACATTGCCAGCAAAAAAATAAAGCTATCATATCCTGATCCGCTCAAGTATTTTAATCCTGTTACGATTATGTCTATTACTTTTAATATATTAATATGGATTCGTGGTACAGATGTTAAAAAGCAAAGTCCCGTTCGCTATAAGTAGGGTTTATGTCGGAAGATGTAAAAATCAAAGTCACGTTTGGGTTAAGCAGGGTTTAAGTTGGAATACTAGCTTAAAAATAGCGTTAAGGTTATTATAGGTATTAGCTTGTTGTTTACGACTATTATAGCAAATATTGAAAACAAATTGGCTAATAGTTAGCATATAAAAATACTATAACTAAGGCAAGAAATATAATTTCAAGGTAGTTAGTACGTTTAAAGATATTACTTACCTCAATGCAAAGTTGACAATAACCTGCAACAACAAAAAGAAAGGTTAATATATCACCTAAATGATACAGTAAATATAATTTGATTTGACTTTCTATACGTGATTATTATGGTCCTTATGTTGAATAAAAAGAATTCATATCATTTCAAAACAAAACTTACGGAGAATTTTTTTTAAGACGTATGCAGTAGACGTAAAAATAAAACGCAGTATTTCATTACATCTTAAAACTAAAATATAATAAAGTTGAGTACACTATATAGATACAAAATAATCAAGTTCTATGTAATACACATATTAACTCTATAATTTCTAGCCACCCTCATTGACTCAAAACGTGATTATATTCCAAAACCAGTAGCCCACCTTGAATGGAATATTTGTAGATATCATCAAAGAGTTTTATACCAAGAAGTTCTATTTTAATAAAGGAATCACGCGCTGCTGAGATGAATAAATGCTTGTAAGGACTTGGCAAGGGAAAATAGGTCTTATGACTCGATGATACGATTGTCCTATTATGCCCTTTCATCAATGGAGAGTTAGGGTGTGGGTGAAATGTAAGCTGAGAGTCTAGATTAGCGGAAAGTGACAAGAATATATAAGGTTTGAGTGTTTTCATATGTCATTTATATTATATAGCTCACCATAAATTATTTGGAACAAATAGGAATCCGTGATCTTTGCCTACTCCTCAGTAGGGAAACAGGCGTGATCCGTATAATCTATCGGTTAGGTTAGTCAAAGATATCATTTTTTTTCTTTCTTCCCAAAGTTGTATAACTAACTATGCACATAAGTGTCAATTCCTCACTTGTTCATATATACTGTACTCAAACTAAACAGACACTCAAATTCAATAAGTTTCTTTTATACAGACCCTTATTTGCTTTTAGTAATAAAATACAGATAATAGCATTTCATCCACGTCTCAAACATGACCCAAAAAGCACCAACATACTATTACTTAATTCATTCTACTTTATAAACCCGCTCCGCCACCCTCTCCGCTTGTACCGCATCCTCTCCCTCGACTCGCGGTATTTCGGTGCACGTGGAGGGGAGGTTTCCGTTCCAACCGGTCGCAGGACTTTCATGCATCACTCCTTATTGTAATTAGTTCGAGTCGCCATTTTGAATTTGGCATCGATGTTTATTTTTTTTTACAATGTGAAATATTAACTGTGACATTACATTATTAGGCTGATTATGTGAAGAGGATATTAAAAAGGTGACGATGACTTATTCCCAGAAGTTTGTTTTGTCGTTTATATATTAGTTGTCTCTTGGGAAATAGCGAGACTAAAATATTGTTAAATTTATTAAGATCAAGTCCAGATGAGTCATTACAAGTACTTATAACCGTCTACTATGTGAGGTGGTATATGGATGTCTGTCAATACGTGATCTCTGTCTACCCCTTTGCTAGGAAACTGGTGTGATTTGTATGTTTACGCACTTAATAATATCGGTGCGTAAAGTCCTAGTAGTAATTCAGTAAGTAAGTGCAAATCTTTGACTAGACTGATGATAGATATCATAGTACATACATACACATCACGCCCGATTCCTTGTAAAGGGGTAGGCAAAGATCACAGATCCCCATCTGTCCCCATTCTGATTATCATAGTCTTTAACTCATACCGGCAAAACCCGCTTATATTATTTAAATAAAAGGTAGCAGTGAACATTTACATATACATAAATAGTAAATAATGCTAATTCAAAAGTATTTTTTCAAGTTTAAAATATGTATGCAAAAACTTTAAGTAACCATGACAACGTCCAAACAAATGAAGCTTCCATATTTGAAACGTGACAGCAAATAATAACAAAGCATCAATAAACCCATCAATTCAATTCCATTAAATCAATTACGTCAAATTGATTCAACAATTGTTAATAAATAGCTAATACATTGCTAAAATAGCTAACCTCCATCTTACTTAATTGATACATACATACATATTACGCTCATTTTCCTATAGAGGGGTAGGCAGAGATCACCGATACACACATCACGCCCATTTCTATGTAAAAGGGTAAGGCAGAGATCACGAATCCCGTTTTATCCCTATCCTGAGAAACCACTTTCGCTCCATTGATATTTATATACCTCCTCATACACACTCGGGCGGTTATAGCTTACTATGGAATCTTGCATTTTGTCAAATGTAAACAATCGACTCTTTACATAATGAGGTGTAGCAGAGATACATAAGTCATCTAATGAGTAGGTTTGCGTCATTTCATAGGTATCCTAAAATTGTCTTTATTCTATATTGTATCTGTTTGTTTGTCATATGAATTGATTGTTTAAATGCATAAATAAAATTACTGAAGATAATGTTTGTTCTTTATTAATTTACATTCACGTCCTCCAATCCCTTTCGCGATGGACAGATCCTTGGAGACAATAATATCTCCAAGGTCACTTTTAAGCATGCATATTGGGTAGCGATGTCATATGGAACATTGGTGACAAGTTGCTAGCCCATCACTATAAATGAAGCTGTGTATTAATGAAAGGGACATGCCAAGTGAATCAAGTTATTAATACTAGTCTCGTTAACAATGGGGCTTCGTGGGCGTGGCATTTGAAGATGTCTCAGTCGGAACGGAATCCGGGACCTCGAGATCTTTTTAGCTGTGACTAATGAGCCAAAAGCGCATTTGCATAAGTGAAAGAGTGTGATGTAACCAAGGACCGAACGTCATTTCATTTAAGCAAATTCGCAATCATATTTCAATACCAGCCTTAGACCACTAATGCGTTTTAGCACAAACGCAGTTTAATATCAGATCAGTAAAAATAGTTGGTAATGGATGTCCAATGGTGTCAAATTTTACCATTGAAATAGGCAAAAGTGACAAGTTTTGCTTAAAAAATAGCAAAATTTGTTACTTTAGCTAATCCAATACCAACTTCACACGTGAAGCTGTTAGTGGAGTAGCAAAAGTGTTTATCGCCATTGCACTACTACTACATAAAGTACAGTTGCTAACGGTGAGGGAAAACATCGTGAAGAAACCTGCCTATCCCTCGGGATAGGTAATAGCCAGTGCCTGTATACCGCGATACGATTCACTACCAATCACGTTGGGTGCTGTCTATCTAGTGAAACGCGAGCTTAGTGACCCATACCTAACATGCCTTCGAAATTTCGGAGATTAGCACTCAAGCCTTTAACCACCCCGCCACAATACACAAGTCGTGAAGCGTATGTATGTATGAACTAATACTGCAGTTCAGAATCACAATTGCAATTCTACTGAACTACGATTTTGTATAAAATGTGTTAGTGGAGCTAAACTCCTGCCTGTTATGGTGCAGGTAATAATCATTAGTAGTAAGTATGTAATTTATAAATTGATATTATAGTCATAATAAGTCCGCAATGGTACTGTGATTTGAGTTCACTATACTGCCTACCAGATATTCAAGAATCACGTCTTCGTTAATCAGCGTTTTCATATTTTTTTGACCATATATGGCGATATACTAGCAACCTGTCACTAATGTTCCAAACTAACGCCACAACAACCCTTTTTAATATCTGTGATCGTAAAGTGAATAACTCCGAAGTTTCGTCACTCTCGAAAGGAATATTCCGTGAGCATATGTAGTCTGATCATCCCATCTAGATGTACAGTCGTGTCTTTTTGCCTCTGCCACCCGCAAAAAGTTTAAACTCTGCCCACGCTTTGGGACATAAATCGTTTTTTACAATGCACCTCACTTAGTTGACTATGCCATAGAATTTACACGCTTAATAGCCAGTTAAGAGGAGGCTTAAAAGAGAAAAAACAAAATGGCTGCTGAATATGTATTATTTAAGTTTAAAAAGCTGATTTTACTTTTCTTGGTACGTCCTAGCTGGTGCTTACGAAGAATCCAAACTAGTTAACTTTCTTAATGGCATTACAACCCTGATATTTATGCAAAGGAGATCAGGATATAACCATTTTGAGGGGTACCTCTTTTACTCATAGGAAATAAAAAGTCTTGACTAATTGTAGGTCTGCATGAGTGACCTAGAAGATATACTGTCTAGATCTTAGAAATACTGTCCACCCGAAAAAGCATAAGAGGATGAGAATAAATTATACACGTGTGTAATTCATTTAAAACATACAAAATCATGAGATTGATAACAAAATATATTAAGGGTACAGTTTAAAGGAACATCAGATAGTACGAAATTGCACTCCTAAAATACTGAATTGTGTACCAAAATAATACAGTCCCAACCCAAACCTAACCTTTGCTGTGCGTTTAGCTATATTTTGGTGTACATTTCAGTATTTTTAATGAACTTTAATTATTTTCCATATAGTTACTAAACTAAATAGGTAGGTAGACAGAGATCACGGATTCACGTTTCATTCGATCTGATCCTGGTAAAACCACTTTTTTGCTTCATTACACCCGTACACTTCTACATACACATAATGTGTTTATAAGAGCTGCCTCTTAATTCAACTTTTACAAATGTGTGGTCTCAGTTTTTATTCGCACTAAAACTCACTTGGTGTGGGCAGTGCCATTAATGGATGGTTTTGTTCCTTTTGACGATATTAAGATGTCTCTTAGATAGGTATTATACCTATCTTGAGTTATCTACCTACCTACTAAAATGATTTATAATTTACGATACATTTAACATATACATACATATATATTTTTACATATACATTCACGTCGTTAATCCCTTTCGGGTTGGTCAGAATATCGGATATAAACCATCTCCTAGGTCACTTTTCAGCATGAATATTGGAGTTTCGTTGTCTTAAAGGAACATTGGTACATTTAAAGAAAACAAAAGCAGAGAAACAATTATTTAAAACAATACACATAATTCGATACGATATCTTGTAAAATTAATAAACTTGAGACAATATAAAAATCTCTTACAATTGATAATAACACCAATCAACATTTTCATACGTATTTGTAAAATTTCAACAGATATTCTCATGCTATTCTGAAACTTAAAAGATCTCAAAAAAGCTACCTTACTTCATCAAGAGGTCAATAGAATCTTTAAGACGATTGGCTAGCAATCTCTCACCAATGCTCTATATTAATGTTACCCCTTATACTACTCTGTGTAAAAAGTATCGGGAATATGTCAATAAAAAGACCCGCGTAAAGGAGGCCGTTCTAATTTTTTTACTGCATGTTGGTAGCACTGTACTGATTTAGCGCGCGAAATTTGAGCGGGATCTGTCATTTAATTTGTTTTAAACTACACTTTTTGTTGGTCATAGTTTTGAGTTCTCGGCGATTTTCACAATGGAAAATATTGTTGAACAAAGAGTGTGCCTTAAATTTTGTGTTTCGAATGATATTTCATGTGGTGAATCACTAAAAATGTTGCGGAATACCTATGGCGAATCGTGTTTATCGAAAACAAGGGCTTATGAATGGTATAAGGCTTTTAAAGAAGGCCGAGAAGTAGTAGTAGACTTGCCTCGTTCTGGTAGACCTTCAACTGCTACGACCAAAGAAAACATCGACAGAATCAAGAAGCTAGTGCTCGAAAATCGACGTATGAGTCTGAGAGAGTTGGCTAGTGACGTGAACATATCTTTTAAGTCCGTCCACAATATTCTCATTGACATTTTAGGCATGAAACGCGTCGCCGCTCGACTAGTTCCAAAAGAGCTCAATTTGGTTCAAAAAGCGCAACGAAAGCATGTCGCTGAAGACATGGTTTCCCGAGCTTCTACGGATCCGACCTTTATGAAACGTATTATAACTGGCGACGAGACATGGGTTTATGAGTACGACATGCAAACAAGCCAACAGTCTTCAGAATGGCGTCTCGAAAACGAGCCGAAACCCAAAGAACCGCGGCAAAGTCGCTCCAAAATCAAGGTGATGCTGACATTTTTTTTTGACTACCGTGGTGTGGTTCACTCCGAATTCCTTCCAGAGGGAGAAACAGTGAATAAAGAATATTATTTAGGCGTCATGAAGCGTTTGCGTGAGAGTATCCGCCGAAAACGTGCAGATTTGTGGCAACACAACTCATGGATGCTGCACCATGATAATGCACCATCACACACAGCCATTATAATGAAAGAGTTTTTAGAGAAAAATTCAACAAAAGTTCTCGACCAAGCACCGTATTCACCTGATATGGCTCCGTCTGACTTTTTTTTATTTCCCAAGTTAAAATTACCACTTCGAGGAAAACGTTTTGAGTCGATAGAAGCCATAAAAGAAAATTCGCTGAATGAGCTAAAGGCCATACCGCAAATAGCCTATGAAAAATGTATGGAAGGCTGGGTGAAGCGTTGGAGATGTTGTATTGCAAGCGATGGGGCCTACTTTGAAGGCGATAAAATAAATTTAGATGAATAATTTGTATTTTTTGTTTTACTGACGAATTCCCGATACTTAGTACACAGAATGTACCTTAACCTTATCGCTAAAAAACCATTAGCAAAACTATTTTTTTCAGTTTTCTTAAAGAAAGTTTATTTATAGACAAAATTTGGGAGAGTTTTCTCAGAATGTAGAAACAAGGTGACATGTGAGAAATGGGTGAATGCAGCGAATGTAGGTAATTGGGCGACTTTTGACATAGAGGTGGGTGACGAAATTGTCATAAATAATTTCGGTTTATTTTTGACGTTGAGTTTTCTATGAAATAGTTAATTCTTTGCTTGTTTCTAGTTAATTTGTGTCTGGAAATTTAATATTAAGTAACTAACGGTCATTCTGCACTCTCGAATCAACTCGTAATGCAATCCAAGAATATTGATGGTTTCCTTTTATTGCTATGCACGATGAAACAGATATTATAATAAACATTCACCTCTTTCCCTTTCGGGGTGGACAAATCCTTGAATACATGAAATCATCTCCTAGGTCACTTATGCATGAATATTGTGGTTGCGATGTCATAATGGAACATTGGTGACAGGTTGTTAGCCCATCGCCCAATAGATTCCATTGACCTCTTTATCGTCTTCTACGACATGCCGGGAAGAACGGCAGCTAGTTATCATTCTTTTTACGTAACAGACTAGAACAGGACAACATATTATATACGTATAGTGTCGAAATTGTTTAACTCCTAAATAATAAATATGCTCCAAAGTGCCTTAAGCAAGCCAAGTACAGGATATGATTTAATAGCACGTGCGGAGAAGTAATGTCATAAGACTTCCTTTCTTCACTCATTTCCATTCAGCAGACGGCGTGGCCCCGATCGAATGAGTGGGGCCTCATTTCTACCCATATCATACATACATACACATTGCACCCGTTTATCTTTAGAGTGGTAGACAGAGAACTGGCAAACCACTTTTCGCTTTATTGACATCCATACACCTCGTAGATATTCAGTATCATATCATAGGTATTATTTATGTCACCCTTTTTCAATATGTCATCAATCTGAGTATCATAGACATATTTATCTGACTGTCTTATTGGGCCGACCCCTACCCCGTATAAATGTTTAGAAACTATTATATGTATACCCTTAGTTTGACATGTATTCAAGTTAGCTTGGAATATCACCTTTTAGGTTAGGGACACGAACGTGATGTATGGTATGTACATTTATTCCTCGGGATTCCATACCAATCCTTACATGAAACTATAATAACATCCTAATATCAATCCTCCTTTTTGCATGTAAATTCTAAAACTGGGGTTCCTTAACCTGATATCTAGCTTCTACATTAACAGACGTGGCGTGTACAATTTTGTATGTAC
The DNA here is from genome assembly GCA_030578115.1 of Leucoptera coffeella. Lineage (NCBI taxonomy): Eukaryota > Metazoa > Arthropoda > Insecta > Lepidoptera > Lyonetiidae > Leucoptera > Leucoptera coffeella. The sequence continues at coordinate 181,163 of JAMBLF010000350.1, forward strand.
TTACGATTTATATAATATATGAAGTTGCGATAAATGAACCTCAGTTTCCTATAGTCACTATACAAATACTCTTTTTACGTAAATATAGGTACTTGCAATCAATAGTCATTTATCACTAATCCGTGAATGATCAGGTGAAGCAAGGTTTTCATAACATTGGTGACTATTGTTTGAACAAACGCCACTTTCCGTTATCAATGTAATGCCCGGAAAAGTCCAATCGGACTGTGGTCACACGAGGAGAAAATAAATATAAAATATATTTTATATTTGTATATGTACATACATAAGGGTGCTGCCGGAGGACCAGTGATGTAGCCTAGCTGCATCGTATACTGAGGCAGCACCTTTTCACTGCATCAAAGATTTTAATTTTGATGTTTATTGTTTGTGTCAATGTTATTTGGTGCAGTGAATAAAGTATTTACTTTCTTTCTATCTAGACCTTTTCTTTAAATATGGCAACCTACATAATGTTACTGAAATCGTTCACTCTCTTCGTCTCTTACGATAAGCCCGAGAGAAAGCAGATACATGATCTAGTATTTATTTATATATAATTTGCATTGTTTCTATCACATTATTCATTTTATGGATCGCTGAATGTACATTAGAAAACTTCACATTGGTGACTAATACAAATCTTTCACTTCACTGTACCTACTAATTCATTGTTTTGTAACTTTATTGTCTACGTGCAGTAAAAAATTAACAATCAAATTCTTTATTTATCATCATGTAAATTTAAGTAAATTATTTTTAAGAATTAAATACTCTTATCCTAGTGTAAACAGTGCCTTGTGAGTGACCAATGCAGTGATTCACTGAAGCATAGTGCAGGGGCGAGGCCATTGGACATAGTTTGATCACTCATTGCCATCTCTAGCCTAAATTATTTATTATTACACACAACATTGCGACTATCATAACAGGACCCAATGGACAGTGCAAATATCATTCTTAAATAACATGTAATGTCCTTAAATTAGGTAGTGACTAAATAACTCAAACTATGAATTACTATAACATAGATACATTACGACCATCATCCCTTGTGGTATGGAAAGTTATGTGACCATATCCGTAATTGAGAAATAGGTAATACATGCTCCATTTTCACTATAGTCAATTAGAAAGCCCCTAACCGGATAGGTAGTGTACCATGTCGTCATATACAGACACTTTTTCCTTGGGACCCGACTAATATATTATATCGTCTATTTTTAAGGAAATATTTATTTTAAGATGCCTATGTTATCATAATATTACTATGTTTTTAACTAGCCAAATGTATGTTATTAAACATCCGCCATAATATATTCATAATTATTTAACTTATACTTTTAAACAAACTTGGTTCGAATGTAGGTAAATTAAAGGTACGGGTGTACTTAACAATAATATAGATATATTTTTGAACTATAACTGTTCAATATATTACGACTTACAAGTAACTTACTCGTGTAACCCAAACATATAACGTGTACTCATGTTCAGTCTTTATTATATATATTTAAGTTTAAAGAGCAGGACTGAAAGATAAAAAGAGTATTAACTATAGGCTATTCGCATTAAGTAATACTGACGTCATGATAATCAGAGGTTAAACTGGCCAATGAGACGTGACCTAATGAGAAAAGAAGCCACATTGACCAATTGCAGACAACCCTTATAAAATCTCATTGGTTAAATCATTGGGATGATGACGTCATTATTTTCTTGTGAATATACTATAGTAGCATAGTAGCCTTTCTGTCTCAGATAGAAGGTATCTATATGTGATATAGGTGATAAGTTAGCAACCTTTCACCGATAATCCTTGTGAATACCATAACAGGCTTATTAGTTAATATGTAAAATCAAATAGTTATGTACCGAAAATAAATTAAAATAAAATTATTACTTCTACGATTAGGATTTAAGTAACTACTAAGTAGTGATGTAATGGTAGTAGTTCGAACTTATGTAGATATACATTAACATATACATTCACGTCATTTTAACCCTTTCGGGGAGGATAAAACCTTTGAGATATAATAGATCTACTAGGTCACTTTTAAGCATTATACTATTAGCTGTACTGTAGTATTATATTATATGTGCTAATAGTAAATAATCATTATTTACTAGTATCTACATACACCGTGTGAGTATGGTAACTCAGGATCGAGGCAAATGGGGATTGGTTATCTCTGCCTATCCTTCTACAGGAAAACATATATAATATGCATGTATGTATGTATGTATATTAAATAATACCACAAAACTATCAACCCCTACTAAGAAACAAGTCGTTGGGCACAGTAAAATGGCACAGTTAGCTAATTGCCAACTAATTGGCGGGGCAGATTGGCATGTAATCAGCGGACACGCAATCCGTTAACTACTTTTTAAGAGCGAAAATACGAAGGGATATCTACCTAGCACCTAATTGGTGCAAAGTGAAATTTAAAAGCTTTCTGCATTTTTACTTGATAAGATAAATAGTTCTAGTCTTGTCCCGTGCTAGTCTGGGACGTAAAAAGAATGGTAATTAGCTGTCAGTCATCCCGGCATGTCATAAGAAGCGACTAACGGACTAGGGGTAAATGGAATCTAATGGGGGATAGGCTAGCAACTTGTCACCAATGTTCTATATAACAACACAACACGCATATGACTAAAAAAACACAATATTTATACTGAATAAAGACTGAATATATCAAGAGACATAATAGCATGTTCGAGATTCTGTCTATCCTGAAAGGGATTAAAGGACGTGAATGTAGGTATATGATTGTAATTGATAAGAAAAATAGTTCTGCACTAGATAATATATGAGCGTCATGTTGTAGGAGGTGACTTAGGGAATCGGGGTAAATGATTTTCTGCTAAATGGTATGTTAGGTAGCATAGTCGTTTAAGAAAAAACAATACAATTCACCATTACTCATACCCCTTAAGGTACATATACAGTGTATACTCGTATGTATATGTATATGCGCTTGCAGTATAAAAATATACATCTAAAAGTATGTAAGTAACTTAATTACACGCTTACTAATTACTAAAATATTCGCTATATCAGCATAAGAAACTATTTATTACAGAATCTAGGTTATATTAAATAAGCATTTTATATTGCTTAATAAGCATTCCATCATAATATTGCTTAATATTCATTTCCTTGCATATCACAGCAATGATTCTTATAAATATAATTTCATGTGTCACAGATAAATTAGCAAATTAATCTTGTGAGATTTTAATACGGTTGACATACATAATATACATATATTTTATATTCACATACTTTAATCTCTTCCGGGTGGACAGAATCTCGGAGACATTATGCATATAATTATATCATAAGTATTGTAAGGTTATACGGAGACAATTAATTAACACCATTTACAGATAGACTGGCGAACTGGGGCCTTACTCCACTAATGCATTGTAGGCACAATATTACTTCAGTGTCGATACAGTAATACGCGATGGAGAACCATTGGAGTAACCTACATATGTTTATCAGTGGACAACAATAAGTAGGAATGATGATGATGATGTTTACATACTCATACATTCCTCAAGTCTAATATCCTGGAAGGACAAGACAGAACCGTGAAGAACTAAACAACCAAGGCTATGAGGCACATATACTACATATATTAAAGCCCCATACTAGCGAGGAACAAGAAAATAAATACGTGTTTAACTTGGTACAAACAAAAAATTGAACCCGTGACCGCTTGAGTGCAGTCTTGGTGCTCTTAGTTGTGCAAACTGACTGCAAAACCGGTAAGGGTAAACAGGTGTTCAATGTTAACTTTACATGATCCTATATTCCTCTTACAGGATATATAAACAAATATAATATATTTCTAACACATCTAAGTATTATGTATAAAATATATTATGTGTATAAGTTACATACGTACAACTTAGTAAATAGGCCATTATGTAGGTAACTTAGAAAATTATGTTTGTGTATATTTATGTAAGTATACATATGTGTATATTATACCATGCTATTAGTTTAGAGTGGATTTGTCATATATATGTATATGACCATACTATTTTTTCCAATATTGCCAGTCCACTTTTCTTCATCACATCCTCATACATACTCGGCAGTTATAATTCTATCGTCACTCTTCTGCCCAAGAGGTTAAGCTTGACTCAAGATTTTTCTGTACTTTTTGTTCAATCCACCCCTTCTTAGATTGTGGGCGTGAGTATATAAGTTATGTATAATATAAATACGTATATTTATATTATTGTACAAAAATAAGGACATAATATCGATGACCATTCTTTTTAAGAGCAACGTATCCATTGTTAGTTTCTCAGAAAACGAATCGAAAATTAAAAGAAAAATACTGGACGTGGTTTCGTTACGAAATCTTGTTTCCGGTAACGACCACACAATAGGGTATATGGTACGAGGTGAATAAGGGAGTAAGGGTGTTCTTAGGTAGGTATGGGTGATAGGTTAGTTACTGACGACCTCCGTGGCGCGATTGGTTAACCACTTGAACGCTAATCGTGAGGTTTCGGGTTCGATTCCCGATGTAGGGAGTTAAGAATTACGCTTTTATTCTGCGTTTCAGGCTGGTTGTTGATTATATACTGTATATGTATATTAAGTATATATTTCTTAAATATCCGTTGACTAGTTCCCTTAACACGAGTCTTGAAAGAACTTACCAAGGGGCTAGTTCTATATTATTATTACTGTAGTCAACTTCATTTGCAAATATTTGTTCTCACTATGGTTACAAAAGATTTTTTAGAATTATGTTTGGTTCTTTATATTCTGACTAGTACTTTAGAAATGGTTATACATATATTTAGTACATTCACGTAGTTACTAAATTTTATTAATTAGACTATTTCACTAACTATATTCCATTTTTAGGATTGTAATTGTGTTTTACTAAATTTTATTCATAAATTCATATTGAAGTTATATACAATAAATCAAGGAATTAAAACTAACAAAATATATTAAAAAAATTATATTCCATTATATTTTTATTTTAAGAATGTTAGTAGGATTGGCAAAAGGAATATGTAGCCGAGGTGAAAGGACGGTTACGTAGGGGTCGGTCCAATAAGACATAGTTATGACAGTTAAAAAAATAGATATCATATTAAAAATGACGTTAGAAGTCCTATAACTATCGAGTGTGTATTAGTGTCTATGAAGAAAAATTTAAAGAAGAGTTGTGCAAAAGTTCTCGTTGCCATCGCCGAATCTAATCCATTTACACGTCATAATCTTTTACATGCGAAGACTGGCAGCTACTTAGATCCTACACATATCCCAGACCAACTCGAGAACAATATAAGTAAAATCTTAGTAAAGTCACGTACTAACTGCCCATACAAAACAAACACCAAGGTTCATTTCCCGGCGGGGGTATTCAAGCTTTGCAATTACGTGCCTTTTGTAAAGGTAAGTTGTATGAAGGGATAGCAAACAGCGTGAGAATTGGTTCCTTTACGCTTTTATCCTTTTTAGAGTAGACTGATCGTTGAAAACATCACCTGGTTGTTTATAATAGTGTGAATATTAATGACGGATTGCTAGTCCATAGTCGATTAACGTGCTTAATCCCTTCTGGGGTAGACAAAACTTTGTAAATCTCCTATATACTCGTACATATATCCTATACATATTTAGCATGAATAAAAGGGTTTATATGACATATGGAACATTATTGACAAGTTACTAAAGCATGGGCCAATAGATTCCATTTACCCCTAGTCCCTTAGTCGCCTCCTACGGCATACCGGGAAGAACGGCAGCTAGTTAGCATTCTTTTTACGTCCTAGGTAGCACGGAACGTGACCAACAAATGTTTAGTTAATATGCTAATAAATATCATTATGATCCAGGTAATTCCCAACAGCAAAATTATAAATTAATTAACGTATTAGGTAATTACAGTTCATTAATTATACATTAACACGATTAATTACTTATTAACTATTTCCTTGTGAAATTTGTGTTCAATATAATGTATATATGTGCCAATCTGCTCGATTTATCGTTAAAGGTGAAAAGGGCATCGATATAATAATAATAATATTTTGCACGTTGTTACACCAATTGAACTAGCCCCTTGGTACACATTTAAGACTTGTGTTAAGATATTAAGTAATAGCCGTAATAACTAACTCCACAAGCGTTATACCACAAAGGATAATGGTCGTGAATGTGTTTATATGTTTATAGTTAAAAGTTCTTCATGTTAAATATTCCATCTTCACACAATATAAATTAAAGTGAAAGTACATGTTTTATTCCTGGTAATTCTATCGGTATGTAATACTCCGGTGAGGGAAAAACATCGTGAGGACACCTACCTGTTCCCCGAACAGGTAATAGTTAGTGCTTGTAAATGGCGACATGGCTTACCACCTGTCACATTGAGTACTAACTATCTGGTTAACACGTGGGTTCGAGGTGGCCATAGAATTACTACCTTCGCAATTGCGGAGATAGACACCTGAACCTCTGACTACCCCGCAAGGGTTAATGGTCATTAACACGTACGTTGTTTGTATGTAATATACATCAAAGCGGTAGTAGAATGACTATTATTGTGGTGTATAATGTTTTTTTTATAGCCTTACTCGATGTAAGTGCATTTTTATTATTATATGGTTATTTTTATTACATATTCTTAATTATGACCGACTATTATAAGAACAACAAAAAACACAGTAATCGGAGGTTTACTAGTTATTCATATTTGGATATTTAACTGCTAGACTGAAAACTTGTAAATTTAAGATCCCGAATTCAATCGCACTAGGATCATAGATAATCCTTTTAGGTTGGGCAGAACTCCGAGGACATAATATATCTACAAACTCTAACTACAGAAACAATTGTAATGTGTACGACACACAGTTGTTATGCGTAAATAACCACATAACACCAATTAGAAAATATAGGTAAAACGACCAAAACCTACCTACTGAAATAGGTATGAATTGAAAAATTATTTTATTATAAGATTTGATACCCCTTTTCATGTATTATGAATACTTTCATTGTTTCGTCAGGAACATTTAAGATAATATGAATTTAAATTAAATTCCTAAATTCATAGTGAAGAAAATAATTTCTCAACTACGTACATACCAAATCTAATTGAAATTTTAATGAACGACTGAACAGCCGGCAGTTTTAATAGTTTAAATAAAACTGAACATAAAAATATATTGAAACAGTAATAAACATTTCCTACAATTTAATTAAAAATAATGCAAGTAGGTACCAATATTGTATAAACAGAGTAATCAAAACAAACAATGCAACTTACCAATAACAAGATAATCTTTATCAATCCAAGGCAGAGAATACACTTTTATAAAATCCAATAATATTTAGCACTCACAAGAATAATTTAAGTAACTTTTTTTACGAAATAAATGTTTTGTAAAACACGCGTGATATTTCCGAATGAACGTTGCCGCGAGAGACGTGACGCTACGCCGACAGCCGCGTGCGATATGATTTTGTTTTCTGCTTGGAACTTTTAAACTGCGTTTACGCTTCACTTAATTTTTCAAGTATCGCTAGATTCAGTTGAATGTAGCGCTATAGCGGTTTCGAGTTAAATATTTTAAGAAGAAATATTGCAAATATATTTACATCTAAACTTCTCTAAGGCGAAGACAGAATAAAAATGTTGTCTCATATTTTGAATTTAAAGAATATATTAGTGACAGTGCCAATCACCTAAAAATTAATACGTATTCCCAGAATGCTTTGTGCCTTTATAACGAATTTACTACATGTTGATAATATGGTAACTTTTATCTTATTTTCAGGTCTAAATAGCATTTGTTACCTAGGTAGGTACTTAAAATTTCTCCATTATATTTATCCATAGTTTCGTATTTATTATCTAGTACTATAGTGATATATTATCTGTAGTATTTATAATGTTGTGGTTTAACCTTTAAGTTACGGTAAAAAATTGGCTAGACTTAAAAACACAGCAACTTTAACTGACCCTACAGTTAACAGCTGACGCCAAAATAGATGACAAAAAACACAATCCCATATGTTGTGTATGGTGGCAGACATTCCCACAAAAATGTTATGGTCCATTTCAACGTGGATTAGTAAGGTGTTTAGACGGTAAGTTGATAGTATATTTGATTTATTTAGTTAGTAAAATGATGACGTTAGAAGTAAGTACCTATAACCGCCGAGTGTGTATGAAAAGGTATATGATTGTCAAAAAAGCGAAAGTGGTTTGTCAGTATCGGGACCGATGGGGATCCGTGATCTCTGCCTACGGGGTAACGGGCGTGATGAGTATTTATGTATGTTAATATGGGATGTAAAGAAGATATTGTTCAGTAGATTTTGTTCTTAAAAAACAAAAAAAATTCTGCCACGATTATGCCACAGTAATGCCATAATATTCCTCTTATAACTTATATTATAACTTTATACATACGTTCATTCCGAAAGTACGCCGATTAAACGCCTTTATTAAAGTACCTACCTAATAACCTCACATACATCAAGTCCCTTGTAACACTAAAGGGTAGGCAGAGACAAACTGTTCGATAGACGACCGTACTTAATACTTTAAATACCTAATTTCTTTAGTAGTAGAGTACTGGGGAGTGTGTAAACGGGTCTTCATAAGTACAAAATGGTCCCTTGTTCCTAATCTATGCACTTGAGTTTGAGTATAGTTTTTAAGTTAAAGACTCAAGCAGTCTAGCTTGACAACCATAGATATGCATTACGACTGTGATACCTTTGGAGGTAGTCAGAGTAAGCGATTCGGTTTAGGAACAACTGGAATGTCTTAGATGGACTTCCAAATTGTAAACAATATTACATGACATTATACCCTCTAGGATATATACATACATACAAATCACGCCCGTTTCCCTAAAGCTAGTAAGTAGGGATCACGGATACCTATTTGTCTCGATCCTGACAAATAACTTTGATTTCCCAGAAATTAATACACCTCCTAATACACGCTCGGTGGTTAAATACACCTAATGTCATCCATTTCTTTTTCTAAAATATTATAGATAGAGATCCCGCCACATAAGGTGGCAGTAGCCAAACTTGGAACTAAATTTGACGTTACCGCCATTGCGTGTTATTTTGTATGAAAGGTAAATTTAGTATTACCAGCGTTGTGTTTTTTGCCCACTCTTTGTAATTTTTATGTTTGTTAAGGGTGATTATAATAAATTGATTTCCGGAGTTTCTTGTTAGTTCTTCTCCAAGCTAGGGTCTCCGCTGATCTAACCTCGGTAAAAAATATGTAAAGACAATGCTCAGTGCCATGTTTGAAATAATAGTTTTAAGAGATTCGCGATTTATACTCATGATATAAGATATAAGGGTGTGTATAAGATTGATTGCAGCTGTGGGAAATCCTACGTCGAACACACTAAACGGTCTATTGCGGACAGAGTGAAGGAACACATAATATATGTAATATATAATAAGAAGGATAAGTCCCGTTAATTATTAATCATGTTTGAAATAGTTTAATAAACATATTTTGACTTTGATATATTAATTTGTTTTATTTGAGTTTATAGCTCTGCAACCAAAGACCGTTACAAATGAAACCTATAATGTATCGAGCCGTATGGCACAGTGAGTGCTAGTTTTGGCGTGTTTACTGGTAACACTGAATTACGCGACTGTGGCGACGCCTCCAACTGCCACCTTATGTGGCGGGATCTCTAATACATATAATACTACAAGTAACGGATGAGTAATGATGTTTCCAAGGTTCTATTTACCTCAAAAGGGATAGAAAGTCGTCAATACATGATGCATGCATGTAATATAATACATTATTCAGTACCACTCCGTTCGGAAATATTATACTTAGTGCATTTTTATTTCCTTTTACAGTAAATTCGGACCCATGTTTGCCAATATTCCAGTCTAGACTAGGCACTAACATAAGCACTAGGTAATAGGTGCCTATTTCTTATACTACTTTGGGGATAATGGGCATAAGTACGCTAAATAATATTGTAATGTAATAATTATTATTACAGTACATAAGAATAGGACCTAAATGATATTCTATCAACAAGGTTCTGACTACCCCATAAAGGACTAGAATTGTGACAGATCATGAAATAAATTATCATGTTATGTACGATCGCCTTTATGAACTTTTTTGCTTTTTATATTTTCAATTATAATGTCCGATGCACAAATAGGTGATACTTTTTAGAAACCTATACCTATATCAATGTGGTATTAAAACCCCTAAGAATGTTTGTGATGGTGGTTTTGTCACCAATAAAAATATAATCCAATAAATTGTATAGCATAAACTGGCAGTTTTTTATAGTAGATGGAAAAATGAAAATGCATTGAATTATACGGTGAGGGAAAAATCATGAGGAAACCTACCTGTTCGTCGAACAGGTAATAATAAGTGCTTGTAAATGGCGACATGGCTGACCACCTGTCACATTGAATACTGACTATCTGGCAACACGTAGGTGCGAGGTATCTTTAGAATTACTACCTTCGCAATTGTGGAGAAGGAAACCTGAACCTCTGACTACCCCGCAAGGGTTAATGGTCGTGAATGCGTTTGTCTTTGGAAAAATAAATAACCGAATTTCTAGTTATTCTTAAAAGTAGATGAACAATATAACAACTTTTCATTTATTTTCACTTATACCCTTTTCCTCCCAGTCTCTGTCTGGTCAGTCCATCCATGAATCATAGGGCGGGCGGACAGAAGCTTGCTTTGGGCGGGCAGAATGCATTTAGTTACATATTTACGCCTTTACAATCCATTTGGGGTGCATTGAACCTCGCAGACATAATATTTCCTTTCCATTTTAACACATTTGCTTTTACAATAAATAACAAAAGCCTCATTTTAGACCATGAGGAAAATGGGTGTCCTCTGCTAGTTGGGACTCAAAAAGAATGATAACTAGCTGTCATTCATGTATGTCGTAAGAGGTGACTAAGGTACTAGGGTAAATATAATATATTGAGCGATGGACTAGCAACCATCATCAATATTCCTTATAATATTTCAACCATAATATGTATTTTTGCTTTAAAGTGATCTAGGAATTTTTTTATCTCCATGGTTCTGTCCTCCCCGAAAGGGATTAATAGACGTGAATGTATATGTTATTATGTTAACCTAATGAGACACTCAATCTATTACCATTCCAAACGGGGTAGGTAGCAGTCGTGATGTATACGCATGCACGTATAAATTTATTGAAACGCAAATCCTTCCTAGATCCAGGTTAGTATAAACGCATATAATTAAATGGTCTATGGAAATCATAACAGATAATTAAACTCCTTTTAAGATGCGTCCCACACTCCACCACCCACTAGGAACTGTATCAACTGCGTCTAAGAGACGAGAAAAACAACAAAATAAAATATGCGAATGCATAAATAACACAATAATATGTTATTTATCGCATTTTAATTTTTTGTAGTGGGCGGTGTCAACGTGGCTTATCTAGTTGTGTTATGGATCTTAACTTTACTACATAAGTATATTAAAGTAATAAATAACGTTCATATTGCATTATTCTTTTGAAGATAACTAACAAAAATCCATAGAAAAATTTTATGCTTTTAAAGTACCTATTTCCTTGGAGCTTGGAAACGTGACATTTTGAAAGAAAATTCGACCTCATTCTAGGCATAGAAATAAAACTGCCAGCTTTGCCTTTTAAATGGGGTGAACAGATAAAAGTTGCCCTATTTCTTTTCAGAACACATCAATTGCTACAGCCTACTTTCTTTCATGTAGTTCCAGGTTTATTTCATCCTAGTTGAGATAAAATGCCTAGGTCATACTCGTATGCGTTACTTCACCTACATAGTTATGATATAAATGATCGATGTCATATTATAACTATGTTTTCGACGCATTGTGCACTACAAAAAGAAATATAGACGGTAATTTTTTGAGCATTAATGATTATTTAATACTAATTTTGCTTGAAATTATTAATTATTTGTTGAGCTACCATGTTTTATATATTAAGCATACATTACATATTCTATGCATTTTGATTGTATCAACAACAATATGCCGAATCTGTTCTTATTTGATGACATAGAAAAGAATATTATTTTCTTTCAAGTAATAATATATGTATGCCTCCTTTTATTTTACTGTTAATACTATATTTAGATCGCTTGTTGGTCCAGTTATATGTCATATCCCTTATAGTATTCCATCCTGGCACTATCAATAAAGATACTTACTTCTCAGTATTATGCAACCTGAAAGGGGAATTATCACAAATGTATATGTATATCCTTAAGATATTAAGATAATGGAATGAATTCTTTACATTTGACAGTTATATGACATTAGAAAGTTGACTGATTTTTGCTTCATGGACTGAATTGAAAAAGTTGGTTGGTTAGACCTTTTAGCGAATGTAAATACATCTGTATTTTAATTTATTTTACAAAAAATCTCTTTATTAACTATTTTCCGAGGTTACATTTATTCTGCACAAGTTTCTTAAAAAGAGTGTCGTGTGAACTTCAAATATAACGTAGTAAATTCATTGTTGTTAATTCCATTATAATATAAAAGTTATGAACTATAAAATATAGTAACAAAAAACAATATGTTTTCCAAACCATATAAAGTTAAAGCTAACAAAACACTAAAGAATACTGAAAAGTAAGTACCATAGATATTTGTTACAAGAAGTGAATAAGCCAGTTTTTAAAACATAACCTATCATACAATCTGAATCCTTATAAAATTACATCATACACGACAATTTCTCACTTATGGTTTCATTATAGGTATTAATGCGAGGCAATTACCGTCACAATATTGAACGTTACACAATATTATGACAAAAAATTTTGTATTATAACTAAGAACAAGATTTTTATGCTCTTCATTGATTAAATATATAACCTTTTATGACTTCAATGACACACCAGAACACAGTCACCAATAAGTAGTACTATTTACATCCATAACATTCATTTTATTTCCAGGAAACACTTCATCCAGAGGCTCCAAGATGCCTACCCTAATCTCACAGATGACAACGCCCACAGTATCTTCCCCTCAAAGAGTACTATAGTCAATGCTAAGCTATTAAATAATAGTAAGGAATACCTAGACTTGTATGTGCTGGACGGTCTACCTATAGCAATGGATGTGGGAGAAAAGCTCATACCAACTCTGCAGTTACTGTGGAAACTGCCTAATCTTGTGCCTAGTATTACGATACATAGTGCTGTGTTGCCTAAGGTTAGTTATGACTTATTGTCTTGTTATCTATTGATTATACTTGGTTGTGGTCAGTTTAGAAATGTCGTGTCAGTAAGATGTTATAACACTTATAACTATTTATTATCCTCAGACAATCATTATTACATAATTATACACCATATGTCAAAGACGAAGGAGAAAAAAGAAACGCGCTTACAACCATTAACCCTTGCGGGGTTAGAGATTCAGGTGTCCACCTCCGCAATTGCCAAGGTAGTAATGCTATGGTCACTTCGAAGCCACATGTTGACCAGATAAGCAGTACTCAATGGGTCTTAGCATAATAACTGATCATTTGGATTTGTTTTTATTCTTAGGAATTCTTTGTTGAGCTTAGGGACTTTAGTTGTACTCAATGCGTCGCGGTGCGTGACCTGGGGGTGCATATCACCTCGCACTTGAGTTTCAGAGAGCATGTCCGCAGGATTTGTAAGCAAGCCTTTCGTAGCTTAGGTTTTGTTCTTCGTACTTGTGCAGGCTTTCACAGCATACATACTGTGAAAATTCTGTACAACGCATTGGTGCGAAGTAGATTAGAAACGAGTGCATTATTATGGAATCCGTATGAAGCTAAATATAGCCTCATGCTGGAGCGTATACAAAATAAATTTATAAGGTACGTCTATTTAAAACTCTATGGTACGTATCCTTTTTATCCGCTTATGTACCCCACTTTGTTCATTCTGGGCATGGTGGGGTACGAGAAACTCGAGGCGCGCAGGGCGTGGGTACTGGCGAGCTACTTGCTGGCCGTGCTGCGGGGAGTGGAGCACAACGCCATGGTGCTCGAGAGGCTCCGGCTGTGCGTCCCCGTCGGGGGCTTCAGGCGCCGCCGTCGTGCTAGGTTTTTGCAGGTGCCCTGGTGTCGTACCGAGCTGCTCCGGCAGTCGCCGCTGGTGCGTGGCATCCGGCTGCTTAACGGCCTAGCCGGCATGGTGGACCTCTTCATCTGCAGTAAGCCTGACTTTAGGAGGGTTGCCATGCGCTACATATGTTACGAAATGAGTTAATCTCTCTGTTTGTTTTATTATGTTAATTTTCTTATTGTTATGTGTTGCGTATTGTAATGTTAATTTTTTTATTGTTACTCCAATAATGTCGAAAGGTTCTCCTGTTAGGACATTATTGTACATTATGTAAATAAATAAATAAATAAATAAATAAATAAATAAAATATATTTGTCAAACTGTTTCCCTAAATAGTTGGAGAGCCAGTGAACCCTGGGAGTAACGGTCTTCCTGTAAGGTTAAAAATTTGCATACCTACAATTTATGGCATTCTAAAAGCAATAGCCATGACCTGGCAGGCGTCAGCCCTGCACGTCATCAACCCCTGTATTTTTTATACTGTTAGATAAATTAAATTTTAAAACTTGTTTCTGTAAGTTTGAAAACTTTATACGATAAAGTTTATTTATTGTTCATCTTAAAAACAAAATGCCAGGCGATTTCAATAAGCAGAAGTACATGACAGGTGACTTAGAAAATGCACATTGATGAGGTAAAATAAACTTTATCCTGTATGATTAAAACTTTTATATGTTTTTAAGTAACCGTCTTAGAATATATATGTACAATGCCAGGCGGTTTTGACCAGCATAAGACCTTGCCAGGCGATGGTACAGCTGCTAAGGGCGCGCGAGTGAGAGGTGTTATATGAACGCAAACATGTTTCTGTAAGTTTGAAAATTTTATAGGATAAAGTTTATTTATTGTTCATCTTAAAAACAAAATGCCAGGCGATTTCAATAAGCAGAAGTACATGACAGGTGACTTAGAAAATGCACATTGATGAGGTAAAATAAACTTTATCCTGTATGATTAAAACTTTTATATGTTTTTAAGTAACCGTCTTAGAATATATATGTACAATGCCAGGCGGTTTTGATCAGCATAAGACCTTGCCAGGCGATGGTACAGCTGCTAAGGGCGCGCGAGTCAGAGGTGTTATATGAACGCAAACATGTTTCTGTAAACTTGTAAATGTTATAGCTCAAAGCATCCACACAAGTAAAAATCGTTGGCACAACTTTCAACAAATTCTTCTCTGTACGTTGTTGCTCGAGAGTAGGTATACGTCCCTTTGACCGTTTATTTAATACAAAGGGACGTATACCTACTCTCGAGCAACAACGTACAGAGAAGAATTTGTTGAAAGTTGTGCCAACGATTTTTACTTGTGTGGATGCTTTGAGCTATAACATTTACAAGTTTACAGAAACATGTTTGCGTTCATATAACACCTCTCACTCGCGCGCCCTTAGCAGCTGTACCATCGCCTGGCAAGGTCTTATGCTGGTCAAAACTGCCTGGCATTGTACATATATATTCTAAGACGGTTACTTAAAAACATATAAAAGTTTTAATCATACAGGATAAAGTTTATTTTACCTCATCAATGTGCATTTTCTAAGTCACCTGTCATGTACTTCTGCTTATTGAAATCGCCTGGCATTTTGTTTTTAAGATGAACAATAAATAAACTTTATCCTATAAAATTTTCAAACTTACAGAAACATGTTTGCGTTCATATAACACCTCTCACTCGCGCGCCCTTAGCAGCTGTACCATCGCCTGGCAAGGTCTTATGCTGGTCAAAACCGCCTGGCATTGTACATATATATTCTAAGACGGTTACTTAAAAACATATAAAAGTTTTAATCATACAGGATAAAGTTTATTTTACCTCATCAATGTGCATTTTCTAAGTCACCTGTCATGTACTTCTGCTTATTGAAATCGCCTGGCATTTTGTTTTTAAGATGAACAATAAATAAACTTTATCCTATAAAATTTTCAAACTTACAGAAACAAGTTTTAAAATTTAATTTATCTAACAGTATAAAAAATACAGGGGTTGATGACGTGCAGGGCTGACGCCTGCCAGGTCATGGCTATTGCTTTTAGAATGCCATAAATTGTAGGTATGCAAATTTTTAACCTTACAGGAAGACCGTTACTCCCAGGGTTCACTGGCTCTTGGACTAAAAGAGGCATAGAATGACATGAATCACACTTTTTCAGGAACAGATTATATTATCTAAGATTAGGATTATACCTACCTATTTCTACTTCATTAATATCATAATGTATAATATGTAAGTTATATAGTTTATGTAAAACTTTCAGTATACAAAAGTAAGTTAAGTTAAAGTTTCAACGCTTATCTATTTCAGTTACAAAAAGGCGCACCTCTGTTCCTGCCAGGAGTAGTAATTCCCCTACAAGGGATAGGCTTTCCCCTCTTTAGCAGTGGTACTGTCATAGCTATTTGCACAGAAGACAATTACGCTCCGCAGGCGGTTGGCAGAGCGGCATTGTCTAGTAGTAACATGCTGCTTAGAATGGGGTGAGTAAATATACTTTGTGATTATAATAATATGTATTTTTGACAAATGTCTAAGTTACTTCAATATGCTGAGACTAATATGAACCGAGAACTTTGTATGTATTGTGGAAGATAAAGAAGATCCTATGTAAGCCTGTACATCTCCACAATTGTGGTTACAGAAACTACTTATACAATAGCATCAATTAATATTGGCTGTGTAGAGTCAGCAACCAGGAGTCCTAGTATTTTAAAATGATCCTTTCGCAATATGATTTACATTTATACACTTTCATTACTATTAACTTTTGCATGTCTTCCTATGCTAGTCTGGGCTTCCCAGCATGTCATAGGAGGCGACTAAGGGACTACAGATGAATAGAATTTATTAGGCCATGGGCTTGCAACCTGTCACTAATGTTCCATTATGACATCAAAACTACAATATTGATGATAAAATGGACTTAGGAGAGATATTATATCAGAGATAATTATATTATTGGGGTATATTACAGGGGTTTATTTGTCCATCTCCTCAATTGCAAAGATACCACCTACATGTTAACCAAAGAGTTAGCATCCAATATAACTGATGGTAAACCGTGTTGCTATTTTATAGTCCTGACTATCTATTACTATATATTTCTATATAGAATAGGTAGGTTTCCTCATGATGTTTACTCTATATGACTCGTTGCATTTCTCTCCAGTGGTGCCTGCTGCGACGTGCTGACCATAATAGGTGATGAGCTGATGAAGGACTCAAAGTTCACCAGAGTACCCTGTCCCATTTGGAAGCAGCCACCAGATCTCAAAAAGGAGGTAATTGGAACATAATTTACATACATTTAAAGAAAGAAAGAAAGAAAAACATTTATTCACTGCTATACATACACATTTTAACATAACACTATTTATACACACTTTGATACAGCAACAATACTCGTACATATAAGGAGTAGGCACTTGATGCAGTGAAAAGGTGCTGTCTCAATATTTGATGTCATTTAAGCCCTATTATCACTTTCACGGTAGTTATAGGATGAATGATATTGAGTATTGTGATGGTTTATTAAACCTTCTTTTTAAGTGATATTCGTCGCCACGTACAATTTCACAGGAGAGCCTTAGAGAAAAGTCTTAGAAAATGAAAAAAAATATGTAAAATCAAATTTTTGATACATTTTCGTGACTCACTAAATTAGAAAATAATTGTTTTTTATACAATTTGTTGCTGTGAAATGGCACATAAGCAAGATAGCCTTTCTACCATCGATATTGTCTAATAGCAATTGCTAGAACTTTGAATATGCAGGTTTCTTCACAATTATTTTTCCTCGGTGAAATGCTGCTGTGTATATTGCGCACGTTTAATCATTATATGTATATTACATTGTCATGTTTCTAGGATCCCCAACCGGAAACATCACCATCAGTCGAAGTAAAGCAGTCAGAGATACAATCGGTTGAAGATGGAGTGGAGAGTATCAGCATAGAAGAAAATACTGGTATGTAACTTATGGGTTACTTGTGACCCGTGTAATTTCCAACGTAGCTCAGTTGTTTGGGGCTTGGCTCTGTATCAGTGGGTACAGGGTTCAAATCTCGCTGAATTTTAATGAATTTCTATGTACATTTTCTTAAAAAAAACACATTTACGAAACAAAACAAACAAACGCATTCACGACCATTAACCCTTGCGGGGTAGTCAGAGGTTCAATTGTCCATCTCCGCAATTGCGAAGGTAGTAATTCTATGGACACCTCGAACCCACGTGTTAACCAGATAGTCAGTACTCAATGTGACAGGTGGTCAGCCATGTCGCCATTAACAAGCACTAACTATTACCTGTTCGACGAAGAGGTAGGTTTCCTCACGATGTTTTCCCTCACCGTATTTACATTTACATTTACGAAATACATCGAATTATACGGTGAGGGAAAACATCGTGAGGAAACCTACCTCTTCGTCGAACAGATAATAGTTAGTGCTTGTAAATGGCGACATGGCTGACCACCTTTCACATTGAGTACTGACAATCTGGTTAACACGTGGGTTCGAGGTGTCCATAGAATTACTACCTTCGCAATTGCGGAGATGGACAATTGAACCTCTGACTACCCCGCAAGGGTTAATGGTCGTGATTGCGTTTGTTTTTTTGTTGTTTTAGTGACCCGCTCCGGCTTCGCATGGGTATAAAATATAGAGCCTACTCCACTATTTAATGGACGTTATTATACATATAAACCTTCCTCTTGAATCACTCTATCTATTAAAAAAAACCGCATCAAAATCCGTTGCGTAGTTTCAAAGATTTAAGCATACAAAGGGACATAGGGACAGAGAAAGCGACTTTGTTTTATACTATGTAGTGATGCCTTTTGAACTCGTCCTGGAAATGCTTTTACTTGAACCACCATTGCCTTAGTGCGGCTTTTTAAGATACCATACATTATTGTTAGTTAAAGTTAATAAAACATACGCTTCACAACTTGTTACTTTGTAATTAATAAAAATCTATATCAAATCCCGAAACTCTTAAAGCTATAATTGTTACCTTGTACTTTATGCTACACACTACCTTTTTTATTGTGGCTGGGTAGTCAGAGGCTTGAGTGACCATCTCCGAAATATCGAAGGCATGTTAGGTATGGGTCACTCGAAGCCCGCGTTTCACTAGATAGAAAGCACCCAACGTAATAGGTAGTGAACCGTATCGCCGTATATAGGCACTGGCTATTATTATTACCTATCCCGTGGGGTAGGCAGGTTTCCTCACGATGTTTTCCTTCACCGTTTGCAACTGTAAATATTTAAAGTTCATTCATTGGTACATGCAAGAGTCGGTTTTCAAACCTAGGACCTTTCTCATAAGAAGTCTTTTTATCTCACCCACTGGGCTACAGCCGCTTTGAAGTCTTAAGATTTATTCTTCTTTACAGCACTAATTCGCCCACCGTAGGGCATATGCCTCTCCAATCTTCCTCCACTGTGCGCGGTTTTCGGTTTTTCTTGTCCAGAGCGAGCCAGCTACCTTCAACAGATCATCAGACCATCGGGCAGGTGGTCTGCCGACACTTCTTTTTAGCTGTCTAGGTCTCCATTCCAGGACGCGCTTACTCCATCGATTTAAGATAAGATTACTTAAGATTTATGTCCAACTATATACCTTTCTGCTCTCCAGGTGACAGCATCACGACTGATCCTCGCGAGGCCATGGACAGGATGTTGAGAGAATGCCTCTTGACGTTTATCAAGGTGCATGGATCCAAAACACAACTGCCGCTCAAGACTAATTTGTTATATAGGTAAAAGAATGGTTCAGTTTCTTATTAACACAGCCTCTACCGGGTATTGAACCCGGATTCACACAACGGAGGTCGTTAAATCACTTTGCAATCGAGATAGATATTTCAATGTGTTTAATCCGCTAAGGGTTGATGGACGTGATTGTTTATGTTATATGAAACTACATATTAATTTAAGAATACCTACTATGTTCAGAAAGAATATACATTTATTTTTATAATTTCGTGCCGAGGTTCAGACCTCACCCGAATAAAAAACATATAAAATCGGGTTTTCAGACATATATATTATATACATACGCTTCGCGACTTGTGTACACACACTCCCTTTTTTTACTGTGGGTAGTCAAAGGCTTGAGTGATCATCTCCGAAATTTCGAAGGCGTGTTAGGTATGGGTTTTCATCTTGAAACGTAAATATAGTTATAAGTATATTTGGCTACGTTGCAGCAGTCTGCCCGTGACCAAGGCTGCTGCAACGTAACCAAAACGACGTGTTAATAATAAAAGTAGCTTTATTAAATAAAAACTTACGCGATAAGTTCCATTAGTTATTAATCATTGTAACGTATTTTCTTTGTTTGAAGGAATTACCTAGTACCTTTATGCCCCGAGGGTCAAACCCTGGACGTGAAGAAATCGACCCACAAGAAGATGAGCAAGTTCCTCGAGGCTATGCAGAAGGTACCTTATCTATACGAATATTATAAAGCTGAAGAGTTTGTTTGTTTTAACGCGCTAATCTCAAGAACTACTGGTTGGAATTCAAAAATTCTTTTTGTGAGAATCTAACACATTATCTAAGAGTTAGATAGATCATTTATTGAGGAAGTTTTAAAGCTATATAACATCACCCTGCTACTAAGGAGCGAAGAATAAAATATCAAAATCAAATTATAATTACAGTGCCATCTATGTTTCATGTAACGAAAATTTCTGAAAAAATAATAATGTGTCAAATTATTTGATATTGCTTGTTATATAATATATCTATTGCTTATATAGCGGGTAGATAGATATCGTGGTTCACCATATTACAGATATAAGAATACTATACCATATTGAACTGAGTCTAATATAACAATTTGGTTAAACTAACATTTACATAATATATTCGGTGATAGATTATTTGAATCATACATTAACATGCATGCTTACGTTCAATATCAATAGGGGTAAACAGATGCAAGATTTCCTAAGAACCTTTCGACACGTTTGTCATATTAATAGAGAAAAAGACTTATTTATATATTTATATCCTAATCTAATATATATACTAATTTACAAATATTGCTAATGTGTTATATCATATAAAG
Organism: Leucoptera coffeella; assembly: GCA_030578115.1. NCBI lineage: Eukaryota > Metazoa > Arthropoda > Insecta > Lepidoptera > Lyonetiidae > Leucoptera > Leucoptera coffeella. The sequence goes on from JAMBLF010000350.1 coordinate 202,422, forward strand.
ATAATAATATAATATAAGATTATACAACTTTACTTACAGTTCGCAAAATCTTTTAAATTTAAAAAAATAATTATTAACAATCCTCCCTTACCTACCTTTTTTTTAACCATAACGACCTAATTTCCAGGAAGGCCTCCTAGAAGTGCGAGAGATAGACCGTGGCGTTGACGCGGTGGTTGAACTGGCGACCTTGCACCCCGCGGTACGGGAGTTCGTGCCCCAGAAGAGGCTGCCGCCGCCTCCCGTTCAACTGGACAAACCGCCCCAGTTCAGAGATCTGTATTGTGTCACCGCGAATGTTGTGGATGTCCTGCCTCCCCATAAGTGAGTTTCATTCGTATATGCTGTAGCTATAGATGTGTAGAAAAAGATTATGGTTGTATTTGATTGAGAATTCTGCTATCTAATAAGACATGACAAATGCGTTTACGAATTAACCTTTGCGAGGTAGAGGTTCAGGGGTCTATCTCCGTAATTGCGAAGGTAGTAATTCTATGGCCACCTCGAACCCATAAGTTGGCTAGATAGTCAGTATTCAATGTGACAGGTGGTAAGCCATGTCGCCATTTACAAGCACTATTACCAGCTCGGGGAACAGGTAAGTTTACTCATGATGTGTCACCGACCGTCGTAGTATTCGAGACTGTATAATGTTAATGTCAAAATCAAATGTTTTTATTCAACATAGGTACAAGTACAGTACATTCATTGGAAGTCAAAACATTTCCCTGACACTGATTGTCTCTTAGCATTGAAATCCTACCGTTGGTTCAAATGTTAAAGGAATTATGAATATATGAGTATGAAATCCTGGCTTTGTTCGAATTGGCACTATTGCTTCTACCTCATCATAGACATGGTCGTATAAGTGATACACTTACCATAATCTTTTACTGACCAAAATGAATTCGTGTTTTTATCTCGTCATCAATCAGTATAAATGTATCAATCAGCCTGTACTAGTCCACTGCTGGACGTAGGCTCATCCAGTCACCACTAACCTTCATGAGGTCATCGGTCCACCTAGCAGAGGGACGTCCTACACTACGTTAAAAACTACTACTACACTACGCTACGTTATAAATGTATATATTAAGACAATTCTTATCGTAAATACCCTATATCCTCCTTATACCTACCTCAGGAAAGGTGAGGCCCTAACATCGGGCGAGGTGCGAGAGGCAGTGGTGAGGTACGCTCGAGCGCTGCAGCCGCCTCCCCAAGGGCCCAGAGTGACGCTCGATTCCGCCCTGGCCAAAGCTACGCAGCGGCAGATCAGTGTTAGTATATAGTATACTAGCGACCCGCTCCGGCTTCGCACGGGTATAAAATATATAGCCTACTCCACTATTTAATAGATGTTATTATACATATAAACTTTCCTCTTGAATCACGCATTCAAATCCGTTGCGTAGTTTCAAAGATTAAAGCATACAAAGGGACATAGGGACAGAGAAAGCGACTTTGTTTTATGCTATGTAGTGACAAACATATGCATATTTATCATGTCAATATCCCTAAAGAGAGGTAAACAAAATTCGTGGATTTTCATTTGTCTCGACAAACCACTTTCACTTCCTTGACATTTGTAAACTTTCTCGTTAACACTGTGCGGTTATAGGTACCTATAACGTCACCCTTTTTAAGATGTATATGTCATCAGAAAATAACAAAAATCGTAAGTTTATAAATTTCCTCGTTATTTTCCGGTAACATATGTATATATAATCTACCTTCGTAGCCCGCTCTGTTAACTAATTGAACGCTTATCTCTGTCTCTACTGGGAATCGAACCCGAAAACTTACGATTAGCGTTCAGATGACAGCGAAGTCGTTGAAATAAACCTAAATATATATTTAATACGTTTTAATAGTAATTTTCTCCATACAGGAAGTGGTCCGATGGGACGAGTTGATGGCTGCTGTGCTAGGCCGCATGACCCCGTGTACCGAGCTTCGATCCCCGGACGGGGAGGTGCGAATCACTAAGAACCCACAACCTATCAAGATGCAGGTAACGTATTATACATACATGCTATGTTTATAGTAGTTGAAAAATTACATCTTTTTATATGTACATATAAAAAATTTTACAGTCAACGCTTAAAATGCAGTCCCAGTAACTTTATAAGGTTAAGTTTATAATAACAAAAAACAAAAAAAAATCATTTGGAAGCACACGAACGTATAGTGGCCATGTCAATGCATAGTGGCGCCAGTTTTAAAATGTAAAATATTGTCTTTTCTTCATGTAAACCTTATAAAAAGTTACAGGGACTGATCTTTTAATGCTGACTGTACTGTCTAACCTGACCTTTTGGTTAATATGGATCACGGAGGTCATAAAATTAATAGGTAATTACAGAGAATAGATACCTACAACTCTAAAGTAGAAATAATGGTCGTGAATGCTTATGTCATTGTATGCGAGATAAAGATAGATAATTGTTTCAAGAATTCATAATACATGATTTCACCAAACTGTAATGTTTATCCATTCCACTATAAGGAAAACATCTCTGCATCACACTACATATGGATACTATGGTGAGGGAAAACGTGAGGAAATCTACCTGTTCCCCGAACAGGTATTAATTAGTGCTTGCCAATGGCGAGATGGGTCCATTGAGTACTGACTATTTAGTAAACACGTGGGTTCGAGGTGGCCATAGATTTACTGCCTTCGCAATTGCGGAAATGGACACCTGAACCTCTGACTACCCCGCAAGGGTTAATAAACGTGAACGCGTTTGTCTTTTGATGCCCTACATTTCCCTATAAACCCGCATCCACACAATACAACACTTCCTTTTCTCTACAACCCATCTATCACACCCTCAATAACAATTTCATATTTACAGGTAGCGAACCGCAGTGGCAACAAGAAGGTCACGTTGGTCTCTAACCTCGAAGGTTTTGGGCTGAAGGCAGAAGAGCTGCTGCCCCACTGGCAGACAAAGGCAGCCGCTGCCTGTGCCATCACCAGCGTGCCAGGGTTCAGCCAGCCGGTGCTCATGCTGCAGGGAGACCAGGTTGGTACAATACTTACTTAGTGTAGGTTATTTCAAGGCCTATTTCACTGGAGAATTATTAGTGATGACTAGGACAATTAGTGATTATAATTACGATATGTGATGAATGTAATAGTATATACCCAGACTAGGTTAAGTTATGCAGGGGGACCAGATTGGTAGAATACTCAAGTAATATTATTAAAGTATGGCCTATCTCACTGGATAAAAAGTGGTAAAGGTGACAAGTGATTATAAAGAAAGAAAAGATAAGCCAAAATAAAAAACCTCAGCTCCAGTGCTATTCTGGGACGTAAAAAGAATCCTGACTAGCTAGTACTAAAGGAATAGGAGAAAGTAGAATTTATTGAGCGATGGGCTAACACCTGTCACCAATGTTCCATTATGACATCGCCACGTTAATATACATGCTAAAAAGTAACCTAGGAGATATTACATCTTCAAGATTCTGACCACCCCAAAAGGGATAAAACAACATGATTGTATATGTTTGTTCCTTACCAGAAGCCAAAAAGATAAGGAAATCCGTTCATGCCTTAAATGAGGTAGATGGGTACATTATATTCATTCCTAGTTGATTCTTTTGGGTAATGTTATTTAATTTTCTATTTCAGACATACTTTGTGGCAAAACAACTCACAGAAGCAATGGGAATACCCAAGAAGTATGTGGACGGAGCAGAGAAAGCTCTCGCCAAGAAAAAGTGATTAGTCTATTTATTATGGTGCAAGTTTCATCTAATGCTATAAATTGTTATAGGTTTGATGTAAAATGTACAGTTGTTTGTGAAATGTAGTATTGTTATGACGAAAATGTTTAAACTGTACTGTAATATTAATAATTTGAATTAACTATTTTCAAGTCTTGTTCAGGTGAAAATAAAAATACATTTTATTATTCACTTGTGGGCAAAATGTTTTGGAGCATCCTTATAGGATAATAATTATACAATGTATGTCACAAAGTGGCATTGAGAGTCATAATAATATGTAAATACTGATTATGTATCTTGATTTTCTCATCTAAGTTATTACAGGGGTGAAACTTGCATTGTTTATGGTTAAACCATAAAGATGACCCTATTTTGAAATAAAACGAACATGTTACCAAAAACTCTTTTATTTTATTGAAAAATTTATTACACTCAAAAACACAAATGGAAGACAAATAATGACTAATATTGCGAAAAAAAAATGTTTTGAGCCATCTTTTATGGCACTAATGATGTACATACTTGTATTAATAAACGATTTTATTTTGAATAAACTTTGTGATTTTTTATACAATATTATTTGTTCAATACAACTTATGTACCCTAATACAATAATTCTTATTTTCTAAGTTTTATTTTGTATAATGAATGGTATATATTCGTAGTACAATTTTACTACCAATCAATCTTTTATGAACAAATACAATAACAAAATATTACTCAATTAAAGATGTACTAATATAAGGTATATTATATAATATTTAGTACTTGTAAAAAATTTAATCCACAGTATTACACGGTTAATTTGCAACATATTAGTTTATTAAAAACACCAATAACTGAAATGTTATTTATCTCTTATAACTAAGGGTTTAGGTGGGTTATGTCCGTTATGTTCTATATATTCATAAAATGACACAATTATAAATTCTTATACTAAAAAATACCACAACCAATAAAATAAAAAAGACAAAAAAATATGCCATTTTGTGCTGGAATAAAAACATACAAACTATACTATCAATCTCTTTTTATTGTATCACCATTGTTTGTTAAGAGAAATGCTTAGTTCACTCACTCTTATTAGTTCAAAATAGATTATTTTACTTCTATAGAGCATTTTGAGCTCTCTTTTACTTTCTATAAAGTTCTGACATTGTACAGTCTAAAACAACCATGTACAAAGTAGCTAGGTAATTTAATACCTTATTATTCTCTCTAATAAACACGATTAGACAGACAAAAAGAAAAAAATCACTAAGCTACTCAGACTGAACTGCAAAACTACAAAGACCGTTTGGTTGAATCACAAATACTTATAAAGTGGAATAAATATTCAGATATCTGATCTCCTTATAGTTGACAGCTCTTTTATATATTCTTGACACAATATTATATTCTGAGTATCATTCACAGAAGTAATATTATAGTATTAGTTTGAAATTAAGTTTTTTTTTTATAGAATGGTGTATAAACTAAAGTAATACAATTTATTGATACAAAATTATCATAGAAAATTTCACATATCTATTATTCAAGAACAATTTTAAAATTTATTCATCCTAAATCTAAACATAAAACTAATACTTAATCTGCATAGAAAAATCACTTATTGTCTATTAAATTACACCATTACTTGTGTAAATAAAATCAAACACCAATTACCAGATTTTCCTACTTAATCTCTTAGAACAACTTAAAAGGTGTCTTAAACGGCAGCAAAGACTTCCTACCTCTATTCTTCTTCACTTCTGTCTCCGGAGCGAGGCTGAACCGTATTTTCCTGCTCTCCGTAGACTCCATACTAGTTCCACTCTTATTAGATATCGTAGAGTTTTTCGACAGTATACTAGTTTTAGACGGAGTACGTTTCAATACGTTTTTATCATTAGATATGTCAGCTAAGGCTGTATTGCTCATCTTAGCTTGTTTTGAAGGCGAAGAGTGTGCCCAATTAGGCATAGCTGCTCTTTTCTCTAAAGCTGCTTTCTCAAGGTCCAAATACTTGAATTTGGATATGTCGAACGGTGCATGGGACGGTTTAGGAGGGTTATTGTCATCCAAATCGTAAAACGTAAGTATAACACTGTCATCACTATCCACAAATGGGTTTGTAGAGGTGAAGTGCACTTTTTTGGAGTCTGGGAAGATGTTACGACGTGGCATGTTTTCCTTAGTCATTTTCTTGGCCGTGACAATCATGCTGCTGTCTCCTGGGTCTGCTGACAAGGAGCTGTCCAGGTCTTCATAGGCACAGCTCTTTCTATTGCGAGTTCTTGAGGTACTAGACCTGCGAGTTCGTCTTTGACTTCTTCTCAACTTTGGTTCTTCTTTTGCAAAGAGACCAATTATTGGTGGCAGAGTGATGCCATTAAAAATTGGTTCATCTTCAGATAGATTAAGGTCTATGGGCTTCATTTTGTGGCATGGACTGTTAACTATCTCTTTAGCCAATAACTCCCTTTCTCTTTTGTTCAAGGATTCTTCCCTTCTTCGGAGAGCAACTAGCCGGGACATCCACTCCTGGCTAAGGGTTGTTTGAGACACTCTCTGCGGTGCATTGTACGGTTGGAGCTCTAGAGAATTAATTAATGGTCTTCTGCTCCTTGGAACAAATCCTGGGAACTCCAGAGCTAGTGCAGCAAGAGTGGGAGACATCTCATTAGATGAGACAGGGCTTTTACTTTGTTCTATCGCCTTCAAAGTTTGTATGTTGCAATAAAGAGGACTTTCAGGTAAGTGTGTTTCCTTTGATTTACATAATTCAACAGCTTTCTCTGAATCACATAGGTTACTATTCACACTTTCTATAGATTCCATAATCTTGTCCAAATCATTAGAGACAATATCACCATCCAAATTAGAGAGAACAGTAGGATGGCGCAACACAACCTCTGGCTTCAACTCTTCATCCCTGACATCAAGAAGAAGTCCAATCACATCTTGCAAGTCTTCTGAATAGTTGCAACCTTTGCAAATCAAGTTCATCTGTTGAGCTACTTGCTTCAGAGGGCTGGTAGTAACTAGATCTGCTTTCAACTGCAAGCAATCAACATGCAACCCTCCTTTATCATCCAAAAAGGTAGCAGACAGGTCGATGTGTATTTTAAAAGCATCCAGATGATACTCGTCAAGAGACTTGCATAGAACGGCCAGTTTGTGCAGTAAATTCCAGATGAGATCTTCAGATAAACGTTTTGAAGCTTCCTGAGCGCGTTTGGCCAGAGCAGTAACGCTCGGGGCATCCAAATGATCCAGAATGAGGTACAGTGTTTTGGACGGAGCGTGTAAAAGGGCTCCATGGACATTCCTGAGTCCACTGATGGTTTTCGCCGCCAAGCGACGCGCTTCTAGGACAGCTTTTGATGGTAAATCTTCTGGTAACGAAGCACAGTCGAAGGCCCGCCATACGTATACCTGCCCAGATTTCTTATGGCGCACCTTGTACAGTTCTCCGCCGGGCAAAACGTCCAGCACCTGGTAATCGCGAAGCTTCTCAGACATTTTTAACAACACACGATCACGTTTACAGCATTGTGATTTGTCACTCACAAATTATTAATGTTTATCAAATTCTTAGTTGATTAAAACGCCATTAAATATGATTTAATTTATAAAACATAACTAATTAACGCAACCAGCAAGTAAAGAAAGAAACTGATAAAATAACTCATTCAAAAGAAACGGTCGCCAACCGCTACAATGTAATGCATATTTGACATTTAAATGACAGTTTGTAAAGGTAACTCTGGATAAACTTTGTCGTCAATAACGGTCAATAAAGGCGTCGCCATCAATTTGACTCGACTTTCCCTTAAATATTTTAATATTTATGCTAAAAAGTGACTTAGGACATACTAAATCCCCAAGGTTCAATCCTTCTCGGGGTGGACGTGAATGCATAATAACTACCTTTTCAGTAATCGGTGACGAGGAGGCGAACTCGTAGATATTTTATAGAAGAAGCTTAATTTAGTAACATTGTCGTTTTATATTTACTATTAAAATTAAAGGTTAATCAAAATCGGTACAGATTGAAATTCGTGATCTCTGCTTACCAATGTACTGAGAAACGTGCGTAATTTGTATGTATGTAAAATAAATAGTTCTATAATTAATTACTGGTACATAGGTATATTAGCGGTATGTCGTAAGAGACGTGTAAGGGATTTGGGGTATATGTATAATATACCATTACTTCTTCACTATCAGATAAACTTTATTTAATTGTTAGGTATTTAAATAAAACAGCGATTGATCCAAAGAAATTTTATTGAAATGGTTTGATGTCTAGCGTGTACATAGCACCTTTCATACATGATCATTGATTGTATTTGCTTCAAATATCTATAAAAGCAATATTACTTGATAAAAACAACTATTAACAATAATTAATTTATAGAAAGACGAACAGCAGAAACGATTTTTATTATTTCGTTTAAAATATAGTTCAATTCATTAAATCAGAAATTTATAATATATACGTACTCATAAATCATAAAGAAGACATTGAGAATATTTTTTATCAAACTAAAATATATTAAAATACATTCAAAGTTTCCATAAAAATGATGTCTAATGTATTCCGGGTATACAAAATTTATGAAATTAGACAAGTTCTTGCAAACACGAAATATTTTCGATTTATTATACATATTACAAGATATTATGAGCATTACTTTACAAATGTCAGTTTAATATCTTTCGTTCACTCATTCAAATCGTTCACATGAATAAAGGTGACATTACATTCACGTGGCTATTGTTTTGGGGAAATTGTGCGCTATGTCTCAAATATAATACAAAATAATCTATACAAATAATAGTAACTAATTAATTACATTACAGGTATTTACATCGACTCGATTGATTATAATCATAAGCAATCATTGACTAGAATGGGTCATGTGCTAAAAGCTAATTTATTTTAGACTTTCACGCCTCAAGCGAATGAATACAATGATAAAATTGAATTGTTTATATTCCTATAATAAATTATATCATTTCTCTATTATGCGACTAATATCACTGGCAACTCAGGGCCAACAAACTAAATCACAGATTAAATAAATAGAATCAAAACAATTGTTTTCTCTAAATAATAAAATTTATATTCAATAAGAACAAAATATTTGTCATATGATAAAACTTTGAAAATTACGTAATTTGTTACATTGACTATAATATATAGCTTCTTGCTAAATTAAAGCATAATTTACGATTACTATAAGTCCACCACATGACAGAACATAATTATAAAAGTCTAGGAAACGACTATTTCACTAGGAAAATATGGAATGAAGTGTACGGACGGTGTAATGAAGAAATCAGAGAGCGCCTGGCAGCAAGCATTAGCAATATTTTACACTAAAGACATAATTAGATTGACACATCAGTAAAGGCATCTTTTAAATTTAATCAAAAATGTAATGGTAACAAATATAGAAGGTTTTATGTACTCAGTGTGTTGTGACATATTAAAAATACTTTAAAATATAACAGATAGACTTAATTCATTGCGCTTCTATGACAGTATCACTTATAAATTTATGACAACGATATTTACGATACTAAATGGTAAGGAAAAACATCGTAAAGTAACCTATCTATTTCCGTACGTACATTTTAGGGTACATGTAACATTAGGTATATTACAAGTAACCAATAACCCTCTCTACAGATGCACCTTCCCAGAACGGTTCAAAAGCTTTTAATACTTGCCTCTATACCCACATTGACTTTCAATCTCTATCAACCACAGCCTATCTCACATGCGCCGTCGAGACTCTATGATGAGCAGTCGAGGGTCTAGCTTTAGCCGTTTTCGGGGCAGTACTCACAGATGGCGCTGGTCGTCTTTCATACCTCGCAACCGTTGATGGTAACGGTATTGGTTTAAGATCTAATAGGTTATCGTATCTAGTATTGGGAGCCGACGGGCGTCGTCTACCGGGTACCGCTACAGGCCGTTCGTTAAGAACCTCTGTAGTATTGTGAGTGGGTACTTGCCAGGTGTCTGAATCCTCGTTATAAACGAGGCGTAGGAGTAAAGCTCTGCCGCCTTCGGGGACAAAACTGTCTGCGATTAGGAGGCGACGACGTAGCGCTGATACGGCACTCGCCTGACGGGCTTCCTGTGAGAAAGTGTAGGTATAAGAATCTGATACCCAATATTCTTAAGGGAAGAGGCAAGGGTTCTCTTTTTCTGTTCTTTTACATATCTTTTTGTAAAGAAGATTATTACTTACTATTAGGGAAAACATCGCGAAGTAACCTACATGTTTTTGGGAATAGGAAATATCCAGAACCTTTTCGTTCACAGCATGGAAACATTGCTACAGTGAGTTATTAATATGAATACTGACTATCTTGTTAAAAATGGGTGCGATAGTTATTAATATGAATAGTCAGTAAACTATCTAGTTAAAATGGGTGCAATGTGGCTAACATTACCTACTGCTTTTTTACCTAAATCATTTTACTGGAATCAACTCCACTCTACATGGTATATGGTCATGATGTATGATAGTTACCTGCTCTCTCCTTTCTGCGTCATGAGCCTCCCTTTGTTCCACCATCTCTTCCCTGAGGCTGGCGTACTTGCTCAGGATCTTCTTCAGTCTACAATAACATACGAGTTATTAGTCATTACTTGACATCACTAGGTTAGGACCTTGTTTATGGTATATTGTAACAGACAATTAAAGAACTAGAAGTTTTCTTAGCTACCTCTGGATGTTTAGCTAGACAAACATCACGTGTGTTCCTAAAAAAATATCATATTTGTGCTTGGAGGAGAGTTGCTTCACTCGAAGACGACTGAACGGCTCTCACACGGTTTCGTTTAGAGCATTAAAGTCCTTAATGACTAAAGTCTATAATATAACACCAATTTGCTAACTAGATTTGGTTTGCCACCTGTTACTAAACATAACAAACAACTCACCTATGAGTCTTGTGCTCCACCTCTTGCTGCAGAGTCGCGAAGGTCTGCGTCACAATCGCCGTGGTCTCTTCCTCCAACTCCAGTCTCTGTCTCATCTCCACCTCCCTCTGTCTCCTCTCGGCCAACTCTCTCTCCTTCTGCTCCAACTGCTTCGTGTTCTGCGCTAACTGATGCTGTAGATCCGGATGTTCTCCACCCCCACCTCTCACCAATCTCTCTTCCATTTCCTTTATCTTCCTTTCTAATTCTTCCGCGCGTAATTTCTCTTCTTCTATTATGCTCTCCGCTAACTTGTTCTCTGTTAGAAGACTCTCCGTGTCATCTTCGCTCGGTTTCGGTGGTTTAGCTTGAGGTGGAGGTGGTTTTTCTACTGGTTGGGGTTTCTTTCTTCGTTCTTCTAACAAGGCTCTCAATCTCTCCACTTCACGTTGATATTCTCTCAATTTAGCGTCTTTAGGATCTTCATTCCTGACCGGTTTGTTCCTGATAGCCTTAGCCCTATGTGCGTAGCGTAGTGTTGTGACCGTTTCTTCGTAGTTTCTCGCTGAGGGACCAACTGTAGCTATCATGAGGGTTCTGCTGTTTCCTCCCAAAGAGTCTTGAAGGATTCTAGTGAGTTTTGAGTCTCTGTAAGGCACGTGGGGACTGCCTTCTGCTAAAGCGGCGATGACGTTACCCAGAGCGGATAAGGCGTGGTTTATTTTGGCTGCCTCTTTGAGTCTGTCGCCGGCTGCACCGGTTTTGTGGGCCCTCTCGCTGCCGGCTAAGTCTACTAGGTTCAGTTTGCCGACCCTGAAAAAGGAATTAGGTATTAAATAAAACTAGTTATGATTTCAGTCGAAGGAAAGCCACAAGAGATGGACTGTTCAGGTGAAAAACCAGCTGGAGAAACCATAAGTGCTGCAATACGTCTAGTGGAGGACTGGCGTGAATGGATAGGAGCGTAGTTCATTATTGCCAGAGAAGTCACAATCCTCAGGTTTTAGTAGGGACTAGATTACAATATAGTCTTTGAATAGGTATAAAAAACTAATGTAATAGGTATAATAATAATAATATAATAATAATAATATTTGGACATTATTACACCAATTGAACTAGCCCCTTGGTAAGTACATTTAAGACTTGTGTTAAGGGTACTAGTCAACGTATATTTAAGAAATGTATACATATTATACATAGATAAATACATATATAGCATATATAATCAACAACCAGACTGGAAAGCAGTAGAAAAGCGTTGTTCTCAACTCTGCCTCCACCGGGAATCGAACCCGGGATCCCACGATTAGCGTTCAGGTGTCTAACCGATCGCGCCACGAAGGTCGCCAAAAAAGGTATACACAAACCCAAACTTTAGCATAAATACATTAACGTTGTTTACTCCCTTTCGGGGAGGGCAGCATCTGGTCACATATATAGCATTGCTATTAAAATTGCGATGGCATTAAAAATAACAAATGCATGTACCTAAGTAAGTCTCACTATTATCACACTTCACATTTGCTGGATGATCTGTTACCTGCCTGTTAGATTACTCATCTTGGTCCATAATAAACAAACTTTTGCAAACACACATATTTACTTTTCATATTTGTCAGGTATACACAAACAAAACTATTCTAAATGAAACAAAGATGTAACGACTCTTTATTTAACAGTTGCCTCAAGATATTTGTATGTCATAAAAACCCTCTGAAACATACAGTTTTACAATACTTAATAACTAGTGGATATATCTTGTACACGTTAATGTCGCATTAAAAAGGTTTTAACTGAGCTGGGTATTATTTTGCTTTTCGCAACATAAACCTTAAAACGTTCCTTGTTTGTATGACAAATAAAATATGTATATAGGGTAAAAAATATTGTTCCTTCCACCCTTACGGTAACGCAACCAAGAATTGGGTTAAAAAAAACAATAATGAAGCTAGTTACTGAAGCTTAGCAGTACCTACTTTAAAAACATTCACAGTCACTCATTACTACGTAGACAGACATACAAAATTACAACCATTAACATTTGCAAATAGACAGAGTTTAGAGTGTCAATCTTTAAAATTGCGAAGTTAGTGATTCTATGGCCACTTCGGACCTACGAGTTGACCAGATGGTCAGCGCTTAACGTGACATGTGGTAAACCGTGTCACTACCTACGATTATGTACATATACGTATACATTCACGTCTTTCAATCCCTTTCGGGGGGACAAAACCTTGCAGACACCATAATATATCCTAGCATAGGTCATTCTTCAGTATAGTGAATTGTGATATCATAAGGAGCTTTGGTGACAGGTTGCTAGCTTATCGGCCAATTGATTCCATTTATAGTCCCTTAGTCACCTCCTATGACATGACCGGAAGAACGGCAGCTAGTATACATTCTTTTTACGTCCCATAATAGTATGGGATATAGTGTGTTTCCACACACATATTATAAGTACTTATGTTTTCAAGAACATATACATATGTACACATATACATATCTTTGAAAACATAAACAGCGCAACCTTCGATTTGAATACACTTGGTATTTACTCAAACACCTTTGTTAGTATTACTTCTGACATTGTAACAGTTTATACTCAGGCATATACCTGTCCTAGTTTCAGACGTAAATAGAATGAAAACTAGTTGTCTTTCTGAGGATTAATCTTTTAGGCGATGGGCTAACAATCACAACCCTGTCAGTTATGAAACAGATATAAAAATACTGTGAAGCATGTTAGCACTGACATTGAATGATAGAAATAAAAGTTGTGTGATAAGGGAAAGTTGCGGTTTAAAAGAAGATGTAGTGACTGAGATAGAAAAAGGCATGCTTCGATGGTTTGGACATGTTATGCAGATGAGTGAAGTGGAAGGGCGGGTTCGTAGGGGCCTGGTCCAATAAGACATATGACAGTCAGATATACGCTATATTGAAAGATGGTGACGTTAGAATTACCTAAAACCGCCGAGTGTGTATGTCACTGAAGCGAAAGTAATTTGCCAGGATCGGGACAAATGGGGATCCGTGATCTCTGTATACCCCTCTACAGGGAATCAGGCACTAACACAGGTGTTGGTGTCTATGTAAAAATACCATACTTTATACTAATTGTGACCGAAGCGTCTTTTTCTTGGACTTGTCGACCCAGAAACAGATTAAAGGGCGTTAATGTATATGCATATGACAAAAGGTAATATTACAGATCCTCACGAACCCATCATTAATAATAAAATGATTAGCGAGATGTTATGTTCACTGTCTCCTCCGCAATTCTTGATAATCGTTAAAACTGTTTACCTTTTTAAGTTCACAAGGTTCTGTCCAGCCCAAAAGGGACAAAGTTTTCTTAATCTTGTTAATCGGGGACTATAAACACGATTGTTTACACCAATTACGTGCCTTATCATTGCGAATTATGCATAGACGCGTGTCGTACTAGTGGGTGCAAATTGGATGCATTGAGGTCTGTCCCACTCACAGGGGAAACGGGGTCAGAGAACTGCTAAATCAGTTTAGTATAAGGATGGTTTAAGTCCCTAGGGAGTTGATTGATATTATACATATACAGACTACCTTTATTCACTGTCGGGGTGGACAGAACCTTGGAGATATGATAACATCTTTTAGGTTATTTATTAGTATAGGGGTCGCGATGTCATATGGAACATTGGTGATGGGTTGCTATCCCATCGCCCCATAGATTCCATATAGCCCTAGTCCCTTATTTTTATTTATTGAGGATTGAAAACTTATTAGGGTGTTATTAGGTCGCCCGCATTTTATAATTAGCATACATACATATACATTTACGCCCTTTAATCCCTTTCGGGGTACACAGAACCTCGGGGATATTATCATATCAAATGTATAAGTATAAATACAAAAGAAAGTCTTACTCAATTAAGGCATTACTCATTCGTATTTATTAAAGTCGTCATGCCTTTTCGTTCAACAAAAACAAGTGACCGAACGACATTGAGTGAAACGGTGAAACTGCAGCAAAAAGTTCTTAAGCCAAGGAGGTCGATACGTACTCAGAATTATGTAATACTTAACTTCTGCTCGGGTTTACTCGACTTATGTTTACAAAAAGTAGTTGAAAACTCGAGTTCGATCTTGCAGTACGTGATTTTAGAAGAATCGCTACTTATTATTATTATAATTATATTTATTACTAGCGACCCGCTCGCTCCGGCTTCGCACTTCTGGCTATTTAATGGATGTATACTTATACACCTTCCTCTTGAATTACTCTATCTATTAAAAAAAGCCGCATCAAAATCCGTTGCGTAGTTTCAAAGATTTAAGCATACAAAGGGACATAGGGACAGAGAAAGCGACTTTGTTTTATACTATGTAGTGATTAATGATGATCGAGGAGATTTTGCGATTCCGATTTTCTATCTACCTAGAAAAGGATATAAGCGTGAATATATGTATGTGAAGAGGACATTGTGTTACATAGTAAAATTCTTAGAACACAATATATTTTCAATGCTAGTATTTACGCATGAGACCTAATTTGAGACTTGAGAATTCGAAATGAGTTCCAATGACGTCATTCTTAAATGCTCACACTTCTGTCTACACCCACTAGTAATTGTGCTCAGCTCTATTATTAAACACTAACGAATTTAATCTCTGAAGGGATGAACAGAGTTAAAGGTCCCGTGATTTCGGAATGTAATTACCATTATTTATTCACATAAAAATAAGAATATTTTAATAATTTCCTTCTATACCATTCGAGGTGGACTGGATCTTAGACACAATATATCTTTATTAACTCTTTCATAAATTCTTGGCTATTGGTATTGCCATGCGATTACGATTATGCGATTATGCGATTACGGCGAGGGAAACATCGTGAGGACACCTACATGTTCCCCGAACAGGTAATAGTCAGTGCTTGTAAATGGCGACATGGCGTACCACCTGTCACATTGAGTACTGACTATGTGGTCAACACGTGGGTTCGGGGTTTCAATAGAATTACTACCTTCGCAATTGCAGAGATGGACACCTAAACTTCTGACTACCCTGCATGGGTTAATGGTCGTGAACGCATTTTTCCATCTTTTGTTTTAACTTGACTACCACATCGGCAAATAGATTTAACTAGTATCAGCTCACAACTATGAGACCTAAACGTCTTAAAAAGACAAAAATACAACCGACTAGCATTATTATACAGTTGGACATGTTATAACATAAACAGTGTTAACACGATAACGTTATCCCATTGATCGGATAGATTTAATCTAGGTTAAGTGCTTCTAAAGATATTGACCTAAAATACACTTCTTATAAAGTACTTCAACGATTTAGAGTTTTAGGTTATAAATAGTTTTAGTACCTATAATCATATGTTAAGTTTTTATAATAGATAGGTCATTAAAGTGATGAATATACAGCCAAATTTTGAGCCAAAGTTATTGAGAAAAAAATCATACAAACTTATTCACGACCAATAACCCTTACACGGTAGTCAGAGGTTCGGATGTCCATTACGGAGTGGCGGAGTTAGTAATAATAATAATATTTAGGACATTATTACACCAATTTAACTAGCCATTTTTTTGCTAGTCCATCGCCCAATAGATTCTATTTAACTCTAGTTTCTAAATCGCCTCGTACGACATGCCGGAGAGATCGGCAGCTTGTTAGCTCTTTTACGTCCCAGATAGCACGGTACCTATGATCTAGTAATAGTAATAAGTATTAGTGCTTATTCGGTGACCTAACCAATATCCCAATACATTGAATAATATTGCTAAGCTGACTATTGCACAGTTCAACCTGTTATGATTCGTCTATATCTGACTACCCCGAATTGAATTACCCACAGCCAAATCTCTGATTACCCCAAAATGTATTACCCACGATCACGAGAACACTGTCTACTTATATAGGGATTACAGTCGTGTTGTCATATGTTTGTTTGTTTATGCCAGTAGCTGACTCATTGATAACATTTTCCTCCATAAAAGCTTTACTTTACGAGTTATAAAAGTTAATGTACTTTACTATTACATGAATGAGACACAGGTATAAACTCATGCCTATAATCACAGGAACGGTGAACAGAAAGAAAGAAACATCTTTATTTTACACGTAGGCAGTAAAAGTTACTGAATAATGAATTAGTATAGTGGAGTGTTAGAACAAAAAGTTTTAACAAATACTTCAATTACTAGACATACATACATACATAGATAGCATACATACATACATACATAGCATGCTCGTATCCCAACAGAGGGGTAGACAGATATCAAACAACCCTATATTTAATAACTTCTCGAATTCATATACAAAATACAAATATTCATTTACATAAACTTAAATATTACTCATATATTATAATATCCAGTAGTGACCCGCTCCAGCTTCGCACGGGCATAAAATATATAGTCTACTCCACTATTCAATGGATGTTATTATACACATAAACCTTCCTCTTGAATCATCTATCTATTAAAAACAAAACCGCAACAAAATCCGTTGCGTAGATTTAAGCATACAAAGGGACATAAGGACAGATAAAGCAACTTTGTTTTATACAATGTAGTGATAGTGATTCGATTTTTAGTTTCGATTTCGTACCGAAAAGACAGGCAGGTATATAGTATATTTACATTAGTTCCAGTAAATAGGGATGTCCAATTTAATTTTCATTTTGACATTGAAATCATATCACTCGAATCGACAAGGACTAGTTATCGATAAAGGACCGAATAACTGGATTACCGATAACATTGATATCTCGGTTGTTTTGATAAAATTACTGCAATTATATGTATGTATCTTTACTACCGATATTTCAAACTATAGATACCCTATCTAAACTAACGTAAACAGCTTCCTTTCATATGTAAAAAATGGCTCAGTTTAGAATTTTTAAGGTCTTATTGAGAGATAGAATTTCTTAGATGTGAGTTCGTAACTCCATATAAAATGTTGCCCCTCGGACTGGCCACTGACTTCAAATTACCACTTGAATGATGTTATTATCATTGTCTATATTTAGTAATAATATATAAATATAGCGATATTATTTATACTTAACCATATTATAAAGTATATAATTTATTCTCTCTTTTTTCACATCTTAGTATACGATATAGACAAATATCTTATTAAATCTTATATTTATTTATTTTGATTATTCAAGCATCATTCATATTGGTGTTATGATGCCATTTAGATATATTATTAATGTTTACTAGCCCATCACTCAATAGATTCCATATACATTGGATCCTTAGTCACCTCGAACAACGAAAGAAAGGCAGCTAGTTATCATTCTTTTTACGTCACATACTAGCATGAACGTATGTATGAAGCATTGTAAAGGTATTACGTACTTTAATGAATACAATAGCAATGTATCTACTCTCTTATTCATTATCGCACATATGGACATTCGTTGGACGTATGACACCCTTGTACAGTCATGACCGCCTGGTACATATAAAGGTATGGATATTCATATACATTACGTCCGTTTTCCAATAAAGGGGTATGCAGAGATTACGGATCCGAATTTCGCCCCATCCTGGTGAATCACCCTCACTTCATTGACATCCATACATCTCCTCATACACGCTCGGAAGTTATTGGTATTTCTAATGTCACATTTTTTTCACACATCATCGGCACATTGTAGCCTTGATTTTTATTTATTTCTCCAAAACAAATTTTCAAAACAAACAGTTTAGATTACTTCCGCTAACATTTTATGCAGTCTTCCACATACCTTTATATTCGCAAAGCGGGTCTCTTTAGCTCACTTACCGCCTGGGTAGGCCACGAGGAACTTATATAGATTAAATTAAGTGAGTGAGAGTAGTAAGAATATGTATGAGAAGATTGAAGAAGAAGTATGTATGAGTGAAGCATGAGAGATTTGTCAGGATCGTTCCTGGTGGCGATACTATCATCTGCCTATCCCATCGGGGACGTAGTGGCGTGAATAAACGTGTATGTATAAAGTTAGCCTGTAATAGTATTATACGCAAAGGGTTAACGGTCGTGTAGTCATATATATGTACCTACATAGTTAGTTGAAATAATAACACGAAACATGAGCTATTGTCGAAAGCATCCAATTAAATCCGTTAAAACCGGCGTTAACACGTAATCGTCTATTACGTTATGAACACATACATACATATACACGCATCTTCGTATATGTATATATGTGTGTGTGTGTGTGTGTATGACTGACATATGAAATTGATGCGTGGATGCGTACTAACGGATGGTATGGTCTATGAGCACACACGATAATAACTACAATATAGAAAAATAGGTTAAAGGTACTTATAATGTCTCCTTTCTTTAGTACATCGCCTATTATTCGTCGTTCAATCATCGGGCGACGAGCTAGCAACCTGCCACAAATGTTGCATATGGCATCAGAACCCCCTAGTCCCTTAATCACTTCCTAAGACATGTCGGGACGAACGGCAGCTATTTAGCATTATTCTTACCTACCCAACTAGCACGGGAGACCGTCCCTAACTCGATCTAAACAGAACAAGGCCACTAAAACTAGCTACCTCACCTTATAGTGCCAGTATCCCGGTGTGCGCTCTCCACAGTTACCAGGAACACAGCGTGGCTCCTCGACGAGCGCTCGTTCATCTCCGTTCTGGCCGCCTTGCGTTGCTTCGCGCCTTGTCTTAGCACCTTGAAAAAGTATAAGTTAAAGTAAGAATATAACCCATACCTAACATGCCTTCGAAATTTCGAAGATGGGCATTCAAGCCTCTGACTACCCCGCCATAATAAAAAAGGGAGTGTGTATACACAAGTCGTGAAGCGTATGTTATGTTTATGTTAAGAATATAACGTTTTTTCTTAGCTTTACGTGGTGGTTGGTATCACATTTATTGTTGATACTGAGATTATAGTACACAGGGTAGCATTCAAATCGGTCAAGCAGTATGGGAAAGTGTGAAAGTATAATACATAGGAAGATTTGTGCTTAGTAACCATATTATTTTGTTTTGTTTGTTTTTGAACCATGTCACCGATTTTAACAAAAATAAAAACTGCATACATACTTTATTTAAAAAAAATCTGTATCCAGTTCGGGAATCGAACCGATGGTTTTTAAAATTAAACTTGCACTTTTTCTTTTAAATATCGATTGTAAAGGTCATAACATAAGCTATAAAATGTCTCTATGAAACATGATGTTGAAATTGAATGAAATGCATTACACCCTGTATACTACAATACTGTTTTGACGATCTTCGTGGCGTGATTAGTTGACCTCTTGAACGCTAAACGTGAGGGTACCGGGATCGATTCCCGCTGGACGCCGAATTAGAACACATACACTCTGGTCATTGATGTATAAACGTTGTGTATACTTTGACTAGTACTCTTATCACAAGTCTTAATCGAAAATTAGAATCTACATCAATCGGCATTATAACGTCCCAAAACATAATATTATAATTACCTTCCGCATATCCTCCGCACACTTACACACGACAGAGCTCATCTCCGGTATATAGAAACCCGACAGGTTCTGCTGGGGCCGAATAGTCAATTTCTTCTGTTCCTTCGACAGCAGATCTCTTACTTCCTCCATATACAGTTCCACATAGGAACACGACACTAAATGTGTTAAGGCGGGAGAGGCTGTGGTTTCTATATGCTCCCATATATGAGAAAAGGCTCTCGGGGTTATCCCTGGGTCTTGGTCAGACCCATCCATGGTATGGGTCTTGCCTGTGCCGGTCTGTCCATAAGCGAACACGCACCCGTTAAAACCTTCTAGAACGGACGAGACTAGGGGACGGACCTGGAAAAAGTTTTGTTGTTAGTTATGTGCGCCTGGTATTCTGATATCCCGAGCTAGTCACTAGCTACCGTTCATACCGTAAGAGGCGACTAAGAAACTGGGGGTAAATGGAATATATTGGGCGATGGGCTAGCATCCTGTCTCTAGTGTTCCATAAGACATCACTAAGCCAATGTTTATGCTAGAGTTTAGGTGACATTTCGAAGGTTCTGTCTACCCCGAGGGGCTTAATATAAGTGAAAGTATATAATAATAATAATAAAAGCGTTTATTTACACCCACAAAAACATATTGTTGTCGCAGTAAAATGGTTTCAATTCAGTTGAGTATGTTGCGTTTAGAATAATAATATTTGTTTGTAGTTATGTGCGCCTGGTAACTCAAATCGTGTTAGAATGCTACTATAGTAAGAGATGATTAATGGATTGAAGGAAACAAATGTCTTAGACGATGAATTAGCAAGCATGGAAAAAAATCATCTCCAGGTTTTTGTTTTAATTATAAGTAGTACGTATATAACATTACGAGTATATTAAATCCATTCCATTTATTAATACAATAGTATTTTGAGTTTGAATTAACAATGTATTCATGTTAGCCTGGTAGCATAAATCCATATTAACACACAATTAACACTTTTTTGTTCTTTCATCACGCAAGACCGCATAATAGGAAAAAAATTGGATTAGTATGAATTTAAAATTCTACTAATTTAGGTTAACACAATCAAATCCATAATTGAGTTACATAAGCATACTCCCTACAACTAATATACATTAGAGGGTAATATAGGTTCTCGTATCTATCTCTGCATTTGTTGAGTATGCAGTTTATGGTTGAATCGAACCTACTTTTCATGCAATAATCAGTACTCGGTGATGTATAGGCATTGACTATTACTTATCTATTATCGAGAATCAAACTCTTATCGAGTTTTTTGTTCCACTACCTGAGCTATACAATATATATACATATAATAAGGTACATAATTAAATGCACATCAAAAAGACTGAAATGTACACCAAAATATAGCTAAACGCACACCAAAGGTTAGATTTGGGTTGGGACTGTTTTATTTTGGTATACCATTCAGTATTTTTGGTGTGCATTTTAATGTTATGTTCGTTTAAATACTAGCCATATAATAATACCTACTATTACTATGCCTATTATACGTATTAAAAACAATACAAGTAATGAGCTATTCTTGAAAATACTATGACAATATTATAATTAAGAGACAAAAGAGTAATGTTGAAGTGTATTTGCACAGAAGTCTACGCTTCGTCTGTCTGCTAACCCAATTTGGGAACAGGTGCGTATGTTACATTGCTCTTTGGAGTTGAGAGCTACACATACGCTTCACGACTTGTGTATACACACTCCCTTTTTTATTATGGCGGGGTAGTCAGAGGCTTGAATACCCTTCTCCGAAATTTCCAAGGCATTTTATGTATGGGTCACTCAAAGCCCGCATTTCACTTGATAGACAGCACCCAACGTGATAGGTAGTAAACCGTATCGCCTTATATAGGCACTGACTATTACCTATCCTAAGGGGTAGGCAGGTTTCCTCACGATGTTTTCCCTCACCGTTAGCGACTGTAAATACATATGCACGTAAATGAAAAATTAATTATTAATAAATTTATTATATTTTAATTATATATGTATATGTCGAACTTCCATTTATCCCTATTCACTTGGACAATCCAACGTCATATCAGGAAAGAATGCACCTACATGTACTGAGGCAGTACCATTAGTCAATTAAACGCTTTCACGACCTCTTACCCTTGCGGGGTAGTCAGTGGTTCCGGTTTTCATCTCCGCAATTGCGAAGGTAGTAAATCTATGGTCACATCGAACTCAAACACCTTAAGTGTTGACCAGATAGTCAGTACTCAATGTGACAGGTGGTAAGCCATCTCGCCATTTATAAGCACTATTACCTATTAGGGTAACAGAGAGGTTTCCCCACGTATTTTCCCTCACTGTAGTATTCGATGTATATCGTTAATGTATTTTTATTACGAAATTGTACATTGATATTCATTAAACTTCATTTCCATTGGTACATGCTCAAGGGGGATTTTAACCCTGTGCCCACTGATACAGAGTCAAGCCCCAAACAACTGAGCTACGTCGAATTATTTTTTATTTGTATTTATGTTAATGTGATAAATGGAGTGGATAAAGTGTTTTCTTTCTTTATTTTGTTTCTTTCTACTTAAATACCAGACTAAGGCACGGAATAAAGATAATAACTTAATTTGTATATTATAGAAACTATGTACTACATATGTTATTTGTATATCTAATGTGTTTGTTAATACTCGTATGGCGATGGGCTAAACACCTATCTAACTACCACTTAAAACTGTCACTACAGTGTCTGACTACCCTAACGTTTAACGACCGCCTGTGTATGTAGATTTGTAAATACAACTAAATTGTAACAACACATTGTACACTTATTATTTACGATAGCAACAAAGTTCCGTGTAACAATATTACTTGTACAATATGTTGTTCAATATTATGTTGTTATGTTTGTTACACATTGTTGGTCGTTATTTGTTGACCGTGTTACTTGATTATTGTTTACGATCGATACCCTTTTACGGACTGAACACGCATGTTCTTACGCTGTACACTCACGTCAAGAATATGCTTAGGGGTGAACAGAAGAACATTTCCTAACAATCATTTCAATGAACCGATTGTTCCCAACAAGAAATAAACAATTACGCAATCGCGGAAATATATAAATAAAATTATATACGTACGTTTGTACAATTAACAAAATTACTCTTCAATACAAAACGTTAACTACAAATGTAAAACTACCACTATTGATTATTATATGCCTATGTACATACATTCAGTAAAATTTTAATCTCGTCCTATGCTAGACTGGGACGCAAAAAGAATGCTAACTAGCTGCCGTTCGTCATCGTAGAGGCGACTAAGGGACTAGGGGTAAATGGATCCTATCGCTCGATGAGGTAGCAGCCTGTTACCGATGTTCCATATGACAATACAATCCCAATATTCATGCGAAAAAGTGACCTAGATTATATCATCATGTCTCCAAGGTTCTGTCCACCGCGAAACGGTTTAAAGGACGTGAATGTATCTAAGTATGAGAGAAGCAGCAACATAATTCTTCAACACAAAGTGTAAACTACAAACGTAAAACTATCAATACGTACACACATATAAATTTACTCAAAACAAAAACTTAGAAGCAAACAATACTGTTACTCGTGAGTAAATACCCAGCCTTGGCACATCATCACTCGTGGGCGGGTTATGTCATACGGCATTGGGTTGCCATTCGCCTAATACGGCTTTTGTGATAGACTGACCTCCCCTCAGCTAAATGACCTCTTCGTCATCAATGGACGTTTGTGACATTAGTGTAAATGACAGTTTTCTGTGGTCTAATTTGGATGGTTTAACATATACTAGCGCCCCGCTCCGGCTTCGCACGGGTATAAAATATATAGCCTACTCCACTATTTAATGGATGTTATTATACATATAAACCTTCCTCTTGAATCACTCTTTCTGTTAAAAAAAACTGTATCAAAATCCGTTGCGTAGTTTCAGAGATTTAAGCATACAAAGGGACATAGGGACATAGAAAGCGACTTTGTTTTATACTATGTAGTGATTAGTTAATAAATAACAGTCTTTAGTACTAAATAAAATAACTAGCTGCCGTTCTTCGCGCATGTCGTAGGACGCAACTAAGGGACTACCGATCAATTGATACTATAGGGCGATGGGCTACCTAACTGACACCAAACTTCTATATACCTTCACAACACAGTTCAAGTTATAAGAGAAAAGTGACCTAGGAAGTATTACTGTATCTTTAAAGCTCTGTCCACCCGAAATGGATTGAAGGACGTACATGTAAGATTTTTGTGCAAATTTAGTGTAAATGTTAGTTTTTGTTACTGTTTTCATTTGGATGGTGTCAAATGCTAAATAGCTATCTTTCTGCTCGGCGTATCGTTGAAGACTACGGCATTTATAGTTTTCTTATCTTAGCCATCATTTTTATTATACATACGCTTCACGACTTGTGTATACACACTCCCTTTTTTATTATGGCGGGGTAGTCAGAGGCTTGAATGCCCATCTCCGAAATTTCGAAGGCATGTTAGGAATGGGTCATTCGAAGCCCTCGTATCACTAGATAGACAGCACCCAACGTGATAGGTAGTGAACCGTATCGCCGTATATAGGCACTGACTATTACCTATATTCTGAGGGAGTGGCAGGTTTCTTCACGATGTTTTCCCTCACCGTTAGCGACTGTAAATTATGTAGCATATATTAAGAAAAAAAATATGTTTTTGTTTAACAAAAGGTTTTAATTTGACGAATCGTTCACGGAGCCTTATCCTCTGCCAACCCTTTCGGTTATTATATACGCTAATGTGTTTACTGAGTACATATTAATGAATATAATGTAACCAGGACCTTTTCTTCTACGCACGTCGTTTGTTATGAGTATTCCTACAAAAATTTACTACCGATTTATTTTTTGCTAACAGTCAAAATGTCTATAGTTTTTTGTATCTTGACATCCTATTCACTCCCCCAGAGATCATATCCATAATACCCATGCATGTTATTATGATATAATTCGCACGAAAAAAATGACTCAACACACATCACTGTACCACCCACGCGTAAACTTGGCCGTGAATGTTCTTAAGCTTAGTGGGTTTAAGACAACATTTAAATCGCATTGTAAGGAATCAATTGGGCATTTCCTGGTATATTGTTTCTTAACATATCTACATATCACACATACATACACATCACGCCTGATTCCCTGTAGAGGGGTAGGCAGAGATCACGGATCCCCATTTGTCCCGATCCTGACAGACCGCTTTCGCTTCATTGACATTCATACATCTTCTCATACACTCTCGGCGGTTATAAGATACACACAAGGCAAAAAACTGTTTGTTACGTATTTTAGGACCCGGATTTTTGTTCAACACGTGGGTTCGAGGTGGCCATAGAATAACAACCTTCGAAATTGCGTTATGCTCACTCGAACCCTTGACTACCACACAAGGGTTATAGACGTCAACGCGTTTGTTTTTGTTGGCAATAAAATATTAGATATCAATGCAAATCTAAGTTAGCATCCCACGTACAGTCCACTTCGCAATAACTGTGCCACGTTTCCTCAATGCCCATTTGAAGAATACTTTTTGTACTATCAAGGCTCCGTGAATACTCAATTTCCGCCTTTTATTAATTTATTTAGTTGCTATATATGCCAATGCCGAAATAGTAATAAAATGCAAAACTACATGTTATACAAAACGCGTTCACGAGCATTAACTCTTGCGTGGTAGTCAGAGGTTCAGGTGTCCATCTCCGCGATTGCGAAGGTCGTCATTCTACGGCCACCTCGAAGGCACGTGTTGATCAGATAGTCAGTACTCAATGTGACAGGTGGTCAGCCATGTCACCATTTTCAAGCACTAACTATTACCTGCTCGGGGCACAGGTAGAAACGTGGTGGCCATAGAACAATTACATTCGCAATTTCGGAGACGCAAACCTGAACCTCTGACTACTCCACAAGGGTTAATAGTCACGAAATATTGTCTATCCTTATTTCTTACCATTTCATCATAGATAGCGTGCGTGTCTGCGGAGTGGTCGTACGCGGCATCGAACGTGAACAGCTTGTCCTCGCCGCGAGGGTTGTTCACTTGCACTGTGCCGCGATCGCTCCACACTCGCACCACCTGAGCAAACATATGGGCAATTAGAACATACTATACATAGAAATTGACCATATTTATTATCATCATCATCATCATCAGCCTGAAGTAATCCACTGTTGGACATATGCCTCCCCCAAATGACGCCACTTCTCCCTGTCAGTGGCCGCCTTATATTTATTATAACATAAAATATATACATATAACCACCGAATGTGTAGGACGTTAATAAGTGTCAATGAAGCGAAAGTGGTTTGTTAGGATCGGGACGGTTGGGGATCACGGCTCTGTCTACCCCTTTACAGGAAAATACGTGATGTGTATGAATAAGATAGTATGGGATTTATATGGAGTATTGGTGACAGGTTGCTAGCCATTCACCCTATAGGCACCAATGCCCATGATGTGATAAATCGGTTAAAAATTTTGTGTCCATAAAACATGAACTATACACAATGTAATATACACTATTGCGGGTCTGATAACTTCTGTCTACCTCAAAAGAGATAATCAGGATAACGTGTATGTTATGTTGTGAACTTATCTCCAAAAATATCTATTGACCATTGCCCCTTAGTCAGCTTCTACGACATGCCGGGGTGAATGGCAACTACTCGTAAGTAGTTTTTATACGTCCCAGCTAGCACGGGTCACTCTTTATAACATAATAGCGACCCGCACTTCTGGCTATTTAATGGATGTTATTATACATATAAACCTTCTTCTTGAATCACTCTATCTATTAAAAAAACCGCATCAGAATCAGTTGCGTAGTTTCAAAGATTTAAGCATACAAAGGGACAGAGAAAGCGACTTTGTTTTATACTATGTAGTGAAGTGATTATATGTCATGGGATGTGTTTCGGGTTAGCTGGGACGTTAATAGGATCAGAATATCTGTCTTTCTTTCTGGCATGACGCTAGGCAACAGATGATAGTGAGTTATATTAATGCTATAAATTTACTATGATTAAATTAATGCACGAGCAAAGCCGTAGGTTAAAGTTAATGATTGCTTTATTTGTTAATAACTAACTTACTTATTACTAAATTGTACCAAACACCAGTTATTGATTAAATTTAGTTTATAGAGATCGCGCCACATACGGTGGCAGTTGGAGGCGTCGCCACAGTCGCGTAATTCAGTGTTACCAGTAAACACGCCAAAACTAGCACTCACTGTGCCATACGGCTCGAAACATTATAGGTTTCATTTGTAACGATCTTTGGTTGCAGAGCTATAAACTCAAATAAAACAAATTAATATATCAAAGTCAAAATATGTTTATTATACTATTTCAAACATGATTAATAATTAACGGGACTTATCCTTCTTATTATATATTACATATATTATGTGTTCCTTCACTCTGTCCGCAATAGACCGTTTAGTCTGTTCGACATAGGATTTCCCACAGCTGCAATCAATCTTATACACACCCTTATATCTTATATCATGAGTATAAATCGCGAATCTCTTAAAACTATTATTTCAAACATGGCACTGAGCATTGTCTTTACATATTTTTTTACCGAGGTTAGATCAGCGGAGACCCTAGCTTGGAGAAGAACTAACAAGAAACTCCGGAAATCAATTTATTATAATCACCCTTAACAAACATAAAAATTACAAAGAGTGGGCAAAAAACACAACGCTGGTAATACTAAATTTACCTTTCATACAAAATAACACGCAATGGCGGAAACGTCAAATTTAGTTCCAAGTTTGGCTACTGCCACCGTATGTGGCGGGTACTCTAATCATTTCATCAGATATGTCAGTTTGTTATGCAAGATACAATAGGCATAAATAATAATATTGTCGCTGCTGCATTGCTGATTTTGTTTTGCAACTTACTTTGATCCATCTACCAAAACCATCAATGTATTACAATTTCAACAATGAAGTAAAATTAATATAAAATTAATTACTACTGAGTAAGTATCATAATAAACCTTATCCACACTTAAAACTACTTCATTAAACCCGTCCACCACCATGGGTTAGTCAGTCGTAATATTTAGATCCTCAGTTCAGAGGTTAAAGACCTGTGTCAGCTTGGGGGTCGGCGGTTCGATCTCCGGTGAGGACAATCTCTCGTACCATGGCTTCTTTCGCACCAGCAGATTGCCATTCTTCTAACACATACAATGAGAAATTAAAATAATGCTAAATATTTAGTCAGCATATTAAAACAGGCTATAGTATAGACATGCTGACGGGCTAAAAAATTCTAGCTAAACGTCAAAAATATCTAAATTCTGAAGATTTCTTAATTCTATATCTCCTATCTTGGTAAACAAATTTGGCCTAGTTAAGTATAAAGTTATATGTAATGAAGGGGAAATACGTTTATGAATACAGTTTACAGGAAGATGTTTCTTAGGATGAAATAAAACCTGACATAGATTTTACATAAATTAATATTGTTTTATTCTAACCTTAGCTCCATAAAAAATATTATAATAATTAGTTTATAATAGACTATGTAGTCTCGACCAAAACATACTGAAAAAAACTAATATAAGTACCTACTTATTCACTTATTTATTTCCTTAACAAAAACAATCAAATACATTACAGGATTATCCCTAATGCGTATAGATCTTCATATTACAGAAATATGTAGCTTATTAGCTATTTTAAGTCTTAGACTAAAACTATTAGTGGTTTTGGTTCGGCCTCGCTCATTCGCTTTCTAATGTCACGGAAGGTACGAAAAGTGAATTAGTGCATTATGCCATACGGCATTGAGAAAAATCGCCGCTTAGGACTCGATTCTACTAATATATAAAAGTGATCCCTGATTTTAATGGCATCATAAGTGTATTTTGCAATAAAGTGGATGTTTGGAACAATTGAAAAACAGGAAATTGAAATATAAAATGCTTGGGTATCATACTCGTACACAAACAGCAAATGAGTATAACCATTAAAAAACATGCCGAATCTTTTTATTTCTCAACCGTTCACAACGATGATGGTGAAAATAAGACTCATTCATGTTTATACACTACTCCGCAATATCGACATGATAAGTAACTATACATAAATTATCATGTACATGTATTTAAAATCGTAAATCAACTGTTAGCAGAATCAGGCCATCTCTCGGAAGTGGTAATTGGTTTAGCTCACAATTGCGCTCTTCCGGCGACCGGTGACGTTGCGGACACCGAACCAACGCCGTTCTATGTGGTAAGTGATGACCATCAAGCCATTTCGTAATATTACCATTTCATATAAATTTTAGTGCATACATACATACCCTTTAAGTATCATTCGTAGATAGCTAGCAACATAATACTAGTATTCGATAACTGTTTACGATACGATAAACTACAATAAAATTGCTTAAAGAGATCAAGGATTAATTACATCCATACCAAAAAGTATAAAAGGACAGTATGGAATGAAAAAAAAACCGCATTTACGGCCATTCACTCTTGCGGGGTAGTCAGAGGTTCGGCTTTCCATAACCGCAATTGCGAATGAATATTGAATAATTCACTGTTAACCGGGGTAGGTAGAGTTCTGAACTAAAATTTTCGTATGTTCCTAAATATTAATGTCTTCAATTTTCGACCCTAACAACATAATCTCCCAGAATCTCGCGATATTTTATGCCACCTAACCTTTAAGGTTCAGTGTACTTCAACTTGTACATATGTACTCGTATTTACTAAATATTACTATAGTTATATTACGAGTATTTAGCTTCACAGTTCGTATCCAGTCTACACTACCCATTTAGACGCGTAACCATATTCGGCGTATAGTGGCCTTGTATTTTACTTGCGCGTCACAAACCGTGGAATCCGACCATTGCCATTCGCGTAAAACCTTATTGACTAGAACCTTATTAGTCACTCGCTCACCTAGTTATTTTGACATTTTAAATAATAAAAAAACTTAAGTCTATTTATGGTATTTAGGCACTAAAACAGGCTAAAGAATGATTAGGAAAAACGTCGTCACAACCACGATAGTAAAACCACAGATAACTATAAGATTGATATAACTAAATTGACGTTAAAAGTACCTATAACCACCGAGTGTGTGTGAGGAGGTGTATGAGTGTCAGTGAAACGAAAGTGGTCTGTCAGGATCAGGACAAATGAGGATACGTGATCTCTATCTACCCCTCTACAGGGAGTCAGGCGTGATGTGTATGTATGTATAACTAAATTGACTAATAGGATGGTAGGTTTCCGTACTTCCGTCCACCCCGTAAAAGATTATATAACTTTGAACGTCTAGTGTATGCGTAAAGAATCGATATGTAATAATGTATTATTATTTTCATATGCATACAACATTCATTGTAGGTACAAGATATGAATTTAACATTACAATTTATCCTAACAAAAAGGTACTTTGGACCTTATGCATACATTTTCTAATTATGGCTCGAATTGAGCCTCTTTTTTGCAAAAGGGATAGGCGGAGACTATCAATACTAGTTACCTATAACGATTCTGTCCAATATCCATTGCTTCACTCACACGCATACACGGTCTTTCTGGGCCCAATTCTACTAATGCATTTAATCACAAACACAGTTTAATATCAGATCAGTAATAGTGTGAAGTTAAGTGTCAGTGAAAAAAGTGTCAAATTTCACAATTGAAATAGGCAAAAGTGTCAAATTTCGCTTACAAAAAGGCGAGATTTGTTACTTTTGCTAATCCACTACCAACTATTACTGATCTAATATTGAAATGATGTATTGCAAAAACCTTTAGTGGACTAAGGCTCTTGGTCTTCGCGCTACGTACAACCGCCTTTAGAAGAATGTCTTTTTTGAATGAATGAATGAATGAAATTTTATGTGTAAATTTTCTATACGGCTTACCCCGTCCTGTAGATCCTCATAGATCATTTCTTTGAGGGATGAACATTACTTCGGAGACATATTATGTACGTTTGTATTGTATTTTATGTATGTATTATGTAGTTTTTTACTTTAAAAATAAATTAAGTAATATGTGAATTGTGATCGATTCGCCTACTTAAACTTTTTCAAAAGTTTAAAAAGCTTTTGTTCTACCCATCCCTTTGGGAATTTAGTACTTGTGTATAATTTAATAACTAAGGCAACGATTTGTTGTTACAAATGCCATATCGACCTAACAACTAATTGGGAGTAACAGGTATCGTGTCAGGTACATTTTAGGGGTGAAAAACATTCGTACACTCACGAAGGTAATTGCCGTGGGGTGAATAGAAACTAGGAGTTAATAGGTACGATTTTGACTTCAAATTTATTGATTGTAACAATATTTACTGTCGTAGGTTTTGCGCACTTTAATATTTATTGTACAAATATTTAATGTCTGTCTGACTCGTAGGATCGAGGTGTTCATAGCATTTCTAACTCCACAATAGTCGAGATGGATACGCGAACCGCTGACTACCCCGCAAGGGATAGTAGTCGTTAAACTGTATGTTGTAGTATAAAGCCTTCCCTACACGGTTGATATCGATCCAGACAAACGAAATTCACTCGATATCACAGTCTAGACTAGTTAGTCTATTTCAAGTGAGTCATTCTTTACAAATGGACCCAGTCTACGACTTTTCGGGTGTAGTCAGCTGTTTTAAAGATACGGTAGATAGGCGACTAAGCTTCGAGGATTTATCCCTTTTTTTTGAGGTATGTCGAAAGTGACGTAAGGTTTTCCAGAATATTTTGCAATTATCATAAATTACAAGTGTATTTATTTAGTAAAATACTTCCTATGCACAAATACGTCATGTTCCTTTTCATATAAAGGGTTTAGCATAAAGGGAAGTTTAAGAGATCGAAGATCCGTATTTTTGTTCCCCCTGGCATAGAACTTTCAATTCGTTGCATGCAAGCTTAGAATACATTATATTCAACGTTCAAGTTAAATATCATTTAGCGATTTTGATAACCGACGAGTACCAGTACATTGCACTATTATGCGATAAAATTTAAGAATTGTAATTAACGTGCTAGGTTACGTAATTTAATACTTTTAGTTTAGGACCTAAATTGGAGGAATCACAACATCAGAACGTTCGTCAGTCCATCGCATCAATTCAACGTAACGTTGGGCTTTCATTGAATAAATATTTTATCTGTCATTAATTAAGTCACTTCCGTAATTATGTAGAATCAAGACCTTTTACTTAACTATCTTTACTTAAAGATATTAGCTACCTATTAGTCTAGAACGCAATGATAATACGCATTTTCACAACTGTTACTTTTTTCTGAAATTGAAAGATAATGATAGGTATATCTTTATAAGGACTAATTTATACAATAAAAAGTCATAAACACAAAACTTAAAGTTGCATAATTCTAAGTAAGCAGTTATTATGGATATTATTATGAAAAAAGTATTTACGAATACGATTCCTGAAACCCTAAGAAGGGTTTTCCCAATATAGTAAATTAGGGTTTCACCCAATTTCGTCTATTATTTATTCAATACAGCTACTTGACAATAACAATTTACTAAGGTAACGTAGAGACACCTATCAATGAAGCAGTAATGGGCGAATTGCTTACCTGGTCCGTGCCATCGCAGGCTTCCTTCTCGCTCAAGGGTCGGCATCTCACCACCACCTTGACGCTTTCGTTGAGGGCTGTCTTGGGCCTCCCAGAGCGCTCCATGTCGCCAATCCTCACCCTTCAGCACCGCGGCGAGATTATCGATCCATTGAACAAACTCGCATCATCTGCTACGACATATTGCAACACAACACGCACTTATTGCACTATATATATACTCCACTACTTACTTCAGTAAAAGAGACTAATAACTATAATAATATAACGAACAATAAATGTGATTATCGTAAATAATAAATAACAACAAAAGCGTGATTTCAAATACGTCCGCCAATCATAGGTTTTCTTTATCAACTGACTGAGCGAAATGATTGAGTGAACGGTGAAAATTTGCAAGGAAAAATCGATTGTCAAATAAAGACTGTAATACACGACTAGAGATCGCGCCACATACGGTGGCAGTTGGAGGCGTCGCCACAGTCGCGTAATTCAGTGTTACCAGTAAACACGCCAAAACTAGCACTCACTGTGCCATACGGCTCGAAACATTATAGGTTTCATTTGTAACGATCTTTGGTTGCAGAGCTATAAACTCAAATAAAACAAATTAATATATCAAAGTCAAAATATGTTTATTATACTATTTCAAACATGATTAATAATTAACGGGACTTATCCTTCTTATTATATATTACATATATTATGTGTTCCTTCACTCTGTCCGCAATAGACCGTTTAGTCTGTTCGACATAGGATTTCCCACAGCTGCAATCAATCTTATACACACCCTTATATCTTATATCATGAGTATAAATCGCGAATCTCTTAAAACTATTATTTCAAACATGGCACTGAGCATTGTCTTTACATATTTTTTACCGAGGTTAGATCAGCGGAGACCCTAGCTTGGAGAAGAACTAACAAGAAACTCCGGAAATCAATTTATTATAATCACCCTTAACAAACATAAAAATTACAAAGAGTGGGCAAAAAACACAACGCTGGTAATACTAAATTTACTTTTCATACAAAATAACACGCAATGGCGGAAACGTCAAATTTAGTTCCAAGTTTGGCTACTGCCACCGTATGTGGCGGGTACTCTAGAAAACCACCACCATTGAACGAGGTGTAATGACAATAAATTGACAATAGAAATTAAAAAAAAAAAGGTTAAATTTTATCGGCCTGCCGAAAAGGGCCGAGGTCTTCGTTCATATTTGAATTATAAAGAAATAGAATTCGAGTTCTTGGTTTCGTTTGTTAGCACCAAATAAGTTGTTACTGCAACTTACCAATTAAACCAACAGTGTTTCAAATAGACATCTAAATTACTATCATAAACAAAAAACTAGTGTAAATACTTTTTTACACTTCCCTACCAAAGTAAATAATCTAATGTTTCTGAGTGTTTTAATCACAGTGAATAAGTAAATATGTCTGCTACTCTGAATATTGAGTTAAAGAGAGCCAACAAAATATACTATGAAGGGGTAAGTGTATACATGTTTCTTTTTCAAGTATTCATTTGTTAGAAATAAACAATGCGACTTCATTCTCATTCAACGGCTTGACCACTGAATATTCGCCGGTTGGTCAGCTTTTAAAACTGAGAGCATGTCTGGCCCTTCTAGTACAGGTATAGGATGTGGTTATTAAAATCAAACATAGCTAGAGCCACCAGTAACAGTATATACACTGTGCATGTTTAGGCACTTTAATTTGGCACAGTTGAGCTGCTAAAGTTGACACTGCACACTCTTTTCAAAGTTGATACTTCTGAAGTACTTACTAATTAGTATGTTCCCTTCCATGCTGGTGTAAAAATATTATTACATTAACACAAGATACTCCTCTTATGATGTACTGCTATGTCTCTATAGGTGTACAGGTGTGACCTGTATGTATGTACTACTGTTGTTGTAAATCACGATTAGCGATCAATGTGTCTCGCCCGTGTGTGTACATGAGTAATAAATAGTATTTTATTTACTAAGTGAGATCGGGTCGTTTCATAATAAATTAACAAAGATATAAATACCTTTATTTTACCCAACGTTTTGACCTAGTTGCATAGGCTGTGGTCATGGGAAGTAAAATAATGAAACGAACCGGTCTCACATAGTAAATACAATGAGTGTTTAAAAATAACCAATAAATAGTAGGTTAAAAGAAATCATAATTTATCATCAAGGAAATTTGACATGTCTAAACTTCTGTCTATAGTCTATTCGCGTTAAGTAAATAGTGACGTCATGATAATCAGAGGTGAAACTGACCAATGAGACGTGAGTAAATGAGAAAAAAAGTCACATTGACCAATAACAGACAACCTCTATAAAATCTCATTGGTTCATCATGGAGACCTTGATGATGTCACTATTTTCTTAAAGCGAATATACTATAGTTCTAAAAGAGATTACACTACTTGAGTACCTATACATATACCTACTATTTATCATATAATGAATAAAACTATGTATGTTCCTCTTCTCAGGACGTAGTGGCTGGTGTGGTGGTGGTTGAGAGTCCAGGCGACCTTCGCCATGAGGGTCTTTCTCTCACATTAGAAGGGATGGTAAACCTTCAGTCCAATGCCAAACATGCCCCTCTGCTTGATGCTTTTTCTAACAGCATAAAAGTAAGAATATGTTGGATATAATTATTATTCTTTTTTTATTAGTATCTTGTTTCTTTTTGTATTGTAAGATAAACGGAATGTGACAGGCTATGGCTTAGTAACTGGTCAAAGATAATCCATATTATAGTCATCACAATAGATTCGTAAGGTTTCATGGGCAGATATGTTTAATCTGAATGGTATAAAATGACATAAGTATGTATGTAAATGTCGTTATCGAAGCTGTCTGGTATGTATGTAGAGGTATCTAAATACCATTACAGGATATATGTTCCAATACTTACAAAAATCAACATGTTAATTATATTCCATAAAATTAAAGTCTACACTCTTGTTAAGATATTTTATTTTATTACAAAAATGAACTTAAATGCCTTTATAGTTATTCAACATAAGGATCATAAAATCACTTATTGCAAGTCAAAATATAGATAAAGCATCTGCATACATAAATCAACATGAATTCAATAATGATCCATCAGAATGTGACTGCAGCCTAACCAGCAATCAAACGTATATTCTGAGCAACAATTTATGCATACATACACATCACACCTGATTCCCTGTAGGCAGAGGTCACGGAACCCCATTTGTCCCAATCCTGACATACCACTTTCGCTTCATTGACACTCATACATCGTCTCATATACACTCTGCGGTTATAGGTTAACAATTTATAATAATACTATATTGTCTTTTCTCCAGCCGATAACTCTAATCAACACAACCCTAGACCTGGCAAGTCCGGGCAAGATCCCTGCGGGAGTGACAGAGATCCCGTTTGAAATCCCCCTCACAATGCGGTCAACCAGTGCCGGATGTACGTACTTGTTAGAGACGTACCACGGAGTGTATATAAGCATTACGTATGTGTTGAAATGCTGTATGCGGCGGCCGTTTCTAAAACAGCCTCTCTATGCTGTATG
The DNA here is from genome assembly GCA_030578115.1 of Leucoptera coffeella. Lineage (NCBI taxonomy): Eukaryota > Metazoa > Arthropoda > Insecta > Lepidoptera > Lyonetiidae > Leucoptera > Leucoptera coffeella. The sequence goes on from JAMBLF010000350.1 coordinate 238,803, forward strand.
TCAGCTGTTTGTGCAACAGAAAAAGGTGAGTTTTATTGCTATCTACAATATGTACATTTATAGGAATAGGTTGTAAGTAAAAGCACTGCACTCAATATTTGACTCACCTATAGAGATAGAATATGGCTATATACATACATTTATTAAATTTATATGTAAGTGAAGTGGAAGGGTGGTTACGCAGGGGCCGGCCCAATAAGACATATGAGTCAGATAGACGATATATTGAAAAAAGGGTCACATTAGAAGTACCTATAACGGCCAAGTGTGTATGACAATGTGTGTGAGTGTCATTGTAGCAAAAGTGGTCTGTCAGGATTGGAACAAATGGGGATACGGCATCTCTTCCTACCCCTCTACAGGGAACGAGGCGTCGTGTGTATGTATGTATGTAGTGGCTTGAATATCAATTATTGTAACTATGAAAGTCTTCTGTCACTTGCTTATGTTTTATGAACATAGTTTTTCAGGTGCATGTGTTGGGTAGGGTTGAACTCTGAGCCTATATAATGTATGCACATTGTTTAATTATGCTCCTATAATTATATAGTAATTTTATGTTGCCTAGTACTATACTGTTTTTACAGTGTGGTATATGAAATTTGCCATAGACAGCTTTTCCAGTACATACAACGCCATCTGTCATATTAGGACCGAACTGAGTATCTTATAAAAGCGTGTATATAAATATTCACTCCTCTACCTACATACATTGATATATTCACACCTCTACAACCCCAACAGGTTAGGCAGAGACTATCGATCGTCACCTGGAACAATCCTGACAATTCTCTTGCTTCCATCACACCTCTCAGACGTCCTGTTACCTATAAAAGGAATTAAGAATGAAGATTGGGAGGTATCCGGATTCCTTTCATAGGCAACAGCTTTTAGTTGGCAAAAGTGTTTCTGTTGGTCAAATCTTGTCATATTTCAAAGAACTATGAAGTTATAACCAATCCGTGACACTTCGGTATTCTCGAACTACAGAGGGCCGTAACGCTCAAAGGGTTAACCATCTACTAGCTAAAGTATTCATAATGATAATTCCAGCTTCCTCCTCCACCTTTGAAGCCAGTCAAGTGCGAGATGTCCTCAGCAACGGTGAGAGGTTCCCAGCCTTTCACCCAAATGCCTGCCTTTAGATTGCTCATAGAAATTGACTCTACTGTGTGCCCACTCGATAAGCCTATCACTGGCAAGGTAAGTTGAATACTTACTTTTACATACATACATACACACTCACGACTGTTATCCCTTATGGGGTAGCCAGAGGCGAGAGTGACCGCCTACACTAACACATAGGTAGTAAGCAGTCACCCAAAGCACCAAACAATTAGTACCCAATGTGACAGGTGGTGAACCATGTCGCTGTTATGAGGCACTAATTATTATTGCAAAGATTGTGTGAAGTTTAAAGTCTCTTAGTCGCTTTCTATGACACCCACGGGAAGAGATGGGGTGGCAGGCTGTTATACATATGCGTCTTGGAATGGCAGCATTCCTCACTTTTTTATCCCGCTTGGGGCGCTAGTGAGAATGGAGACCTGTCAAGGGTCAATTTCTAATCAGTTTCTAATAATCTATTTGTTTATCAATAGTTCAACGTTGATTATGATAAAAATGTCGGAAAAATATGTATGTTTAATTTATTATTTATTTAAAATAATTTAATAATACGTATGTTTAATTAAATTATTTAATAAATAGATGTTTGTTTATATTATGAAAACCGACCGGTTGGCATTTGACAGGTCTCCGTTGACTATAGCGCCACTAATTTGGAACTAAAACAATGTGGCCATTATCATTTGATGGTGAGGCAAAACATAGTGAGGAAACCTTCTTAATCATCGGTATAAGTAATAGCTATTGCCTGTATACGGCGGTACAGTTCACTACCTAACATACCTTCGAAATTTCGGAGATGGGTTTTCAAGCATCGGTCTACCACGCTACATTAAAAAAAAAGTGAAGCGTACATTATGAATCGGATGTGATATGACCCTCAGATGTATTGACAAAGACAAACGCATTCACGACCATTAACCCTTGAGGGGTAGTCAGAGGTTCAGGTGTCCACCTCCGCAATTGCGAAAGTAGTAATTCTATAGCCACCTCAAACCCACGTATTGACCAGATAGTCAGTACTAAATGTGACAGGTATTGAATAAAAAATTTTTCATATAACAAAATAAAATTGATCTTTTAATGTATGTGTGGCGACCTCTAGAGCGCCACACACAGAGAGAAACCTAAGTAAATCTAAGTTGCAAACAACATAACCTGTAGAGGTCGCCACATATGTTTGTATAATTTTTACAGATAGTGGTAGATAAGTGTTCTGCTGGCATCAAGTCGATTGAGCTGCAACTAGTCAGGGTGGAGACCTGTGGCTCAGCTGAGGGATGCACCAGAGATGGTAAGTAGAAATGGACGCTATAAGACAGTTCATCACACAATAAATAAAATTAAAGTGGCTGTAGCCCAATGGGTAAGACCTCTGACTTATTATGAGAAGGTTCAAGTTATCAGGTTACTAGCGACCCGCTCCGGCTTCGCACGGGTATAAAATATATAGCCTACTCCACTATTTAATGGATGTTATTATACATATAAACCTTCCTTTTGAATCACTCTATCTATTAAAAAAAACCGCATCAAAATCCGTTGCGTAGTTTCAAAGATTTAAGCATACAAAGGGACATAGGGACAGAGAAAGCGACTTTGTTTTATACTATGTAGTGAAGCTTCCTAGGTTCGAGTCCATGCTCTGGCATGTACCGAAATTTAAATGTGTTTTTCATTTACGTACACAATCTACAGTCTCAACGGTGAGGGAAAACATCGTGAGGAAACCTGCCTATGCCAGGAAATAGGCAATAGCCACTGGCTACACACGGCGATACGGTTCACTAACTTTCACGTTGGGTGCTGCCTATCTAGTGAAAAGCGGGTTTCGAGTAGCCCATTCCTAATATGCGTTCGAAATTTCGGAGATGGGCACTCAAGTCTGTGACTCTGAGCCGGGGTCTCAATAAAAAAGGGAGTTTTTATGCACAAGTCGTAAAGCGTATGTATGCGGAAGGCGATGGGCTAGCAACTTGTCACTAATATTCCATATAACATCACAACCCCCACATTTATGGTAACAAGTGACCCTGAAGATATGTATGTATGTAAATAATAATATTTGGACATTATTACACCAATTGAACTAGTTCCTTGGTAAGTACATTTAAGACTTGTGTTAAGGGTACTAGTCAACGTAAATTTAAGAAATGTAGATATACATATTATATATAGATAAATACATATATAGCATATATAATCAACAACCAGACTGGAAAGCAGAAGAAAGCGTAGTTCTTAACTCTGTCTCCAACGGGAATCGCACCCGGGACCTCACGATTAGCGTTCCGGTGGCTAACCGATCGCGCCACGGAGGTCGTCAATGTAAGTGATGTCAATGTTTGCGGAAGGCGACGGGCTAGCAACCTGTCACCAATGTGTTATATGGCACCCCTACATTTATGGTAACAAGTAACCTTGAAGATAGGTATGTCAAAGTCAAATGTTTTTATTCAACATAAGTACATGTACAGTCATTCACATTCATTGAAAGTCAAAACATTTGCCTGACACTGGTTGTCTCTTACATTGATATTCTACCGTTGGTTCGGAAGCCCTGGCCCGGAGAAGAACCAACAAGAAACTCCGGCTTTCAGGATTTTTTGCCCAGTGCCAGTTACAAAAACAAATTGTAATATGTATGTACTTAAACAAGTATGTATATCTGGTCGCAGCGACAGAGATCCAGAACCTTCAAGTGTGTGAGGGAGATGTTAGGAGAGGGGCAGAGGTGCCACTGCACATGGTGCTGCCCAGGCTCTTCGCCTGCCCCACTACAGCGTGCGCTAACTTCAAGATTGGTGAGTGTGGAGGTGTGGCAGAGATGTGGTGTCCAAAGTTTGACCTATAGTGTATTCGCGTTAAGAAAATAGTGACGTCATCATTACCCAAACGATTTGACCAATGAGACGTGACAACGGTTGTCTGCGATTGGTCAATGTGACTGTTTTCTCGCTCACTCACGTCTCATTGGCCAGTTTAACGTCTGAATATTATGACGTCACTATTTTCTTAACGCGAATACACTATAGTAGATTTATTGGGTTCTTGACAGCATACTTCAGTTATTCCTAGAAGTGACAAGTAGATATATGGTGGTAACTAAATTATTTTTTTGCTAACTTTGTTCTTTTAAGTAAAAGACTAAAAGTGAAAATAAAAAAATGAGAACATTTTTATATTCCTTTGGTGGTTAGGGTGCTAGTTTATGTTACGTTAAATAATAAAAAATACTTCAATAAGACTTATTTATTTAATTATTATATTCACATACGCCATAGTATCTGAAAATTAAGCCGGCTAAATGTTACTTAATAAGACAAGTTCATTTTAAATAAATTTGGGGTTAAGGCATCACAATGTGTATTCTAAAAGTGACCAATAACGTACACTGCACTCCAAACTTTTGTCTACCCATAAAGAATTGCATCTACAAATTTTCTCTTGCAGAGTTCGAACTGAACATAGCTCTGATCTTCGAAGACGATCATTTGGCAACGGAGAACTTCCCCATACTTCTGGTCAGGAGCCACTGACGCAGATTGAACTAGCCATAAGATGGAGAAGATCTTCAAATGGTGTAAGACTAGTATGATAGTTATATTTTTAAGTGAATCGCGATGTTAACTTATTATATAGGGAAACGAAACTTATTGTAATATAAGCGTAAATGTGAATGTATAAAAAATGTTGTGCAATACACAGAATACTAAGAAGAGGGAAATGTCGTGAGGAAAATCTATCTGTTGATAGTCTGGACAAGTAATAGTCAAGGCTTGTTAATGGCGACTTGGTTTACCACCTGTCAGCTTGAGTACTGACTATTTCGTTACACGTGAGGTCGAGGTGGCCATAGATTTATTTAAACAATTGCGGAGATGAAACTTGAACCTCTGACTATCCCGCGAGGGTAGGTTGAAAGCGTTTGTCTTATGGAAATGAGGGTACTTTAATCATAATTTTATTTTTCATCAGTAATTTGAGATTCGCTATGAACCTTTCTTTGGCTGTCATGGTCAGGATCTACATGGCTGGTGTCGCATGGAGTTTCTAAAAAACATAAACATACGCTTCACGACTTGTGTATACACACTCACTTTTTTATTATAGCGTGGCAGTCAGAGGCTTGAGTGCCTATGTCCGAAAATTTCGAAGGCATGTTATGGTATGGAGTTTCTGATGTAATTGTATCATGGTACTTTCGAAAGTGCCCTTGAATTTATCTTGATCAACTGGGACAAATCCATCACTATTGAAGCCATTTATAGCTTTATCAATAGACTATCATTGGTCAAAAGCTTTAGTATAAAGACCTACAATATCAAATGTTGTAATTTTTGCTCCAGGGTTAACCATCTAGGTTTTATCTACTCTGTTGTATGCTATTTTTAGTGGCCCATGAAAGGTCAAGTTGAATGGCTGTATTATATGCGATGTATGTGGAGGCAATGTCAAAACATAAATATTTTTTTAGGACAAAACTCGTAAGCTTTTTGACTAATATGGCTCTCGTGGTTGTCTAAAACTAACTAAAGGGGATTGTCAGCTGATGGTTTAGCGAATTCTTTAAAATGGTGGAGCCAATCAACAAGTATCGATTAATTGATCCAACACAAGCTACCATGTTGCTTTTACTGTCTTTTATAAGCTGAGCTATATCCTATTTCTTTTCTAAGATACAATGGTGGAATGTACGAGCCTTCAGCATTAAATCAATTCGCAACTGTAGTAAGAACCATGTTCTGCACTGGTACATTTTTCAACCTGTTTTAGTCCATTTGGTGCAAGAATTTCTGGTGTACCCAATACTGTCCTAGGGTTTGAAGTAAAGGCAGTTAGTCATCACCACGGCTTACCTGTTGTTAAATGAAATAAATAGATACATAAGTTTAGTTGTGATCGAACTTGACATGCCCAAATGAAAGTTATGAAAACAAGAAGTAATTCACCACACGTACATGGTACATGATGACAAATACAATTCCATTTCACTAGTTCTTCAATCTCTGTTCATTTAAATTCTTCACGAACCATTAATAACGAGTCAATTTACAATTTATTATCTTGCGAATATCGTTGCAAACTTTTGATGAAAGCAACAGCGTTAGATGCACTCAGTAAAGTGATTTGTCCATTGCCTGAATATGTTTACATATTTCTGTCTGGAGCATGTATTTCTAATTTATTGTGGCAAGAGAATTGCGCAAGTCATCTATTTTATCAAGAGTTAACATTGGATTTTATAATCTTGAATTTACGGTTGAAATTCAATTATAGTATCAACATAGTTTATGGCTTTGTAATGATTCTTAATGTTAGCCCTATTTCTTAATTTAGTTGATGTCTTTTTAATCAACCTATTTCGTTTTCTGTGTATTTTAATATATTTGTCGGAACATCAGAAGGGGCCTTAAAGCGGTTTTGGCTTCAACAATCCATTGTGGGCGTTGTAACGGCAGGAATTTAAAAATAACAGCACACTTGTATTGTGAAAGTTGGGTATGGCAAAAGAAGCATGAAAGTAGAATCAATGCCGTCGAAATGCGGTCAATGAGAAGCATGTTAGGAGTAACATTGAATGATAGAATTAAAAATAGTGTGATAAGGGAAGGTTGCGGTTTGAAAGAAGATGTAGTGACTAAGATTGAAAAGAGCATGCTTCGATGGTTTGGACATGTTATGCGGATGAATGATAGCAGATTGACAAAAGGAATATATATGAGTGAAGTGGAAGGGCGGTTACGTAGGGGCCTGCCTAATAAGACATATAACAAACAGATAGACGCTATATTGAAAAAAGGTGACGTTAGGAGTACCTATAACCGCCGAGAGTGTATGAGAGGATGTATGAATGTCAATGAAGCGAAAGTGGTGTGTCAGGATCGAGACAAATGGGGATCCGTGATTTCTGCCTACCCCTCTACAGGGAATCAGGCGTGATGTGTATGTATGTACTTGTATTGTTCAATGTCTTATTTATTCGACTGCTTTACAGTTTTTTCACAAAATCACACAATTATCAGGATTAAACCAGATTTAGAGCCAATAGGTTAGCACATGTACACCTCGTGCCGAATCCTGGCCTATCTATCACGCGTGGCGACATCTACTACTCTATTCGGGGTTAACCACTCATATTTTAGCGATTTTAAACATAATCGACTACAGAATGGAATAAAACTAAAATAATATTAACAAACCGAAATATAAATCGTAATTAAATAATTGCTAATTTATTATTAAAATCAATCTATAATCAGCGCGCCGTCATATTTTAGATACATGAATATTAGGTTTATTATTATTTTCCCCTAAAGTCAAAGTCAAATGTTTTTATTCAACATAAGTACAGGTCTGTAATTGAAAGTCAAAACATTTGTAGGACACTGGTTGTCTCTTAGTAAGTAGCACTTAACTTTAATTTTAACAATTATAAACTTAATGTTCATCACTGAAGGAGTTTAACTTTTTGTGAATACGTGTCACACGATTTTTAAGGCTTCTGTAAGAAATGACAGGTATTATGTCTTTCAGCAATTCACTGAGGTTTCGTAAGTCTTTGGTAAATCCAAGCGTGAGGTCCATTATGTCTGTCTTGCCAAAAGTCACCTCCAAATACGGCGGGGCTGTTGAGATGTGATGACATAGGTTTAAGAGGAGTTGATGATAAACTCGACCACCTCCCAATCAACGATGTCGGTTTCTGGCACTCTAGATTTTCTTTGCTTTTTGAACTTTTCCGGATCGATATTGACTCGGTACTGTTCTGAGATCCGTCGCTGCTGCTGGACTCATACTCAGATGCCTCGTCGGTGAGCTTTCAGTGGAGCTTTCGGTAGGTGAGTGTGGTCGCTTGAAGCTTGGTACCGCAACCTCCATCTCATTTTGAGCCAAGTTGATGGTTTCGTGCGATGTCACGTCCTTTGAGTTGCTGTTGTCCGTCACTTCTGTCACTGTCTGATTAGGGCATTGGCTGGCTATATGTCCACTTTGTTTACAAATAAAACAGGTCAGTGTGTCGGAGGCCGCATATACCCAATATGCCGCTCCTTCATATGCTACTTGAAATCTGTCGGGCACTTTTTCAAATTGGTCTGGCGTTACATATAGTTGTCTACGAAAACTGAGAATATGATTAAACCCTGGGGTGTTGATACCAGCTCGTAAGAATGATATATTCGACATTAGGTTGATACCCATTTCTGTAAACTTTTGTTCAAGGACTGAGTACGGTATTATTGGACAAACATTCGACAGTGTGATTCTTTTGTGCTTTGTAATTAGCGGTTGAATGGTTACAAGGTGGTTGTCGATCAACGTACTGTCGTGCTTCTCGCAAATGTCATCTGCTGTTTCTTTACTAGCCATGAACGCACACACTCGATTATGGGATATTCTCGAGAGTAAACGAATGCAATTAGGTGGAACTATCTTGGATAACGCTTCAGCCTAATCTTTTAACTGGTACTTTTCCATCGAATCAATTACGATTGCTTGATCCTTCTTTGGGAAAACATTAGTTTGGGTGATGGCCGCATAGCTCTGAACGTTTTGAGACGGTTGGGACATGATGGTAGCTCACCCTGTAGTCAGAGTCAAACTACAAATTAAATGGATAGTATCACTCGCACTTCACGTGTACACGCCAAGCAAAACCGGTCTCATAATAACAACGCGTCGATAATTGAATACACACAAAAAATGCACTCGTGAAACGTGCACCTCGGTAAATGACTATTTTGTTACTCATTCTTTCATAATTGTTGTACAAGAATTTATCATACAATGCTGTCTGAAAATAGGTATAGAAAAAAAAATCTAGTTTTACTAGCATCTCTGTATAGCATGTCTCATCCCTTGTTATGAAGCAAACCTTTACTTCCTTAAAGGTATAAATTAGAAGATTGCATTGTTTCGCCCAGTGCAATACAGCTGCCCCCGTATTTGGTAATAGTAGGGAGAACTTTTATTCAATGTTAACTGACCATCTTCCATGGTTAAATATGGTACTGTGGCAGGAGTAATCTCTTTAAATCGACTTGCATATGGACACTTTATTTCTATGTGTCTGGTCCCAATAGGCCATCTGGTGATGCCGCTAAATACGGTTTATTGAAACTGGCGAACATGCCACAAGAGTAGACATCCAGTTCACTTTCTGTGATGTATTTGTTCAGGGCAATCTTTTCATTTGCTAATGCATGTTTAATGGCACTTGAGTAGAACTCTCTTCGGTTTATCATCTGTTGAGCATACTTGGGCATTGTAGATTTTCGCAAATGGCAAATCGTGTGAAAATTACTGGCAGTGAGCTATGTGTCGCCTCTGCTGATGCCATTCATTAGAATTGTTTTGGCTTATTGTTTCTCTTTGTATAACATTTATTTCTTCTTCAGTAATATCTACATGTTACAGTTGCTTTAGAAGTTCATGCTTTATATCAACATTATGATAGTCGTGGTCTAGTTCTATGGCATAGGGATTTGCGGGCTCATAACATTGTTTTATTGGCATTGCCAAGTTTCGTATTTTGAAATTATAGTTCACCTTGTTAACACTTTGTGTTGGATATGGAGAAAACAATAAGCATTTAGTGCTTCGTTTTCTTGGAATTTTGTGTGCCATGGTGGGTGAGCCAGTGTAATTAGCCTGTGGGCAATTCCATTGCTGCAGTTTTTGAGTGCACACTTCACTCGGTAATATATTTTTTTGTTGCACCATACTTTCAATACCCAGTAACAAAACTGCTACATGCTTGCAAGTTGCTGTGATTCCACTTCCTGCTGGACACTCGCAGTGGGCTTCCTCTGGATTACCAAATTGATTCAATTTGATATCAACTTCATATTGTAGATTTTTCATGGGCTTTTTACAAAATCCCTTTATGTAATAACCATTGTTAACAACGCAAGGGCGGGCCACTAGCAAAAACCTAAACTCATATAGTTGCAGAACAGTTTCCATTTTTTTACTTGTATAGTTCAGATACAACCTAATAAATGATCTGTTTATTGGAGGCAACATAGTACTGCTGTTAATATCTTTGTAAGCCGCGATGGCTCGTACATACATAATCGGATCCGTGCGTCCCTCAGTCTTCAATTAACTGCCCGAAGTTAAATAATCGGTCGTAGTTTACTAGGCGCTCAATTAGGTCAGCTTTTTTACCTTTTGCCGATCCATTACGCTTCTTCAACTCTTCCTTGAGCTGAGGAATTCGCCAAGTTGAGTACATTTCAGTAGTCATCTTTGTTTCCGTTTTCGTAGCCGATAGTCGTCGTTCCAAGATAAAACACAGATCCAAATCGTAAAAGCAATCGTTGTATACCGAGATAACAAGCCATTGGACGATTGGAAAAAGATGTGAATCATAACCAGATAAATTATGAAATACAATCGGAATAAATGTGGGCAGTCTGTACAATAAATTGCACGAAGAGTACGCCGCACCTCTGTATTGAGAAGTAACATGATCATGGTCTCTCACCTTATCTTTGAACAGCAGTTTCTTACATATGTGACATTTAGTAGCATTTTGATATTCAATCTCTTGCTCATGTGTCAATTTCTTCATTGATTTTTTGTTTGCTAGATACAGTCAATATCTTTAACAACTTTTATCAATGATTCAATAAACACTTTTACACAATCTCGACCTCCGTACGAAAAATATTTGTTTTTGCTTGCATCATGAGAGCAGCAAACATAATATCCAAAACAAGAAGGCTCATGTAAGTGCAAGTTTTTCGTATTTTCAGATGGTCTCTCATCACATGTAAGTAATAAGCTCTCAAAATCACAGTAAATTATAAAATTTATTTTCAACTTTCTTTCAAAGTTCTTAAATGCAATTTTTGCATTTTCTTTAGGTAATGTTGTAGAAATTTTAGAACACACATGAAAATTGTATTTGCTCTTAGTTGTAAAAAATTGTAGGCATGTATCACAAAAATGTAATTATCACGTTTCTATGAAGCACCGTCTAGTGGCCGACCCCGATCTTGACTGCGAGTGCCACCACGTGTACGAACCCCACCAGCACGTCGTCCTCTTCCCCGACCTCGCCGACCAACAGCCCTGCCGAGACTTCGACCGACCTCCACCTCTTGTTGAATTGCCTCATCGCTATCGCTCTCGCTCGAATCTTCCTCTGATGAAGATTGGGACTCGTCCATAAAAGCGTGTGTACCCTCAATGAAATCTTCATCGTCACTCGACTCTTCGTACTCGGAGTTATTCAAATATTCTGTAATATCGCTGTCTCGTAACGCTGCAAATTATATAAAAATAAAATATTATTTTATTCTACAAGAGTTCTACCAAAGAACTGAAGAAGAACAAGCCAGAAACTTATTCAATATAATTTTTTAAAACTCGTTCTTTTAATATTAAATAAAATAAAGAAGAAAAAAAAGGTAATGCTTATTCTATTCACTTATTACATATTTATTACTAATTTCAAACATGAATTAAAAAATACATTCTTAATTAAATATCTAAAATGAAATAATTAAACCTGAACATACTGTACGAGTATACACACTTCTTTAAATATAAAAGCCTAAAGTGATACACATAGTATCAATTCCACAAACTTAAAACATGAATTACGAACGAAGTGCCTTTTGGTAGGTTTAATTAATTTCTGACTGTTTATTCACTATATTATTCTTTATTCCTCTACAAAATGATGTGAATTTGAAAAACTGTTAATCAATCTACAAGTCTGTTAGAAAAAAACATTAATAACAGATGATTTAACAGAAAAAAGAAAAGTTTTACTTACGGCGTCGTTGACGTCCCGCCATCTTTCTGAAAAACTGAGTACGTGTCACAAAAATGGCTGCCACTACGATTGTTTTTTTTATAAAAAATCATAGAAAAACTATCGCTATTGTTGAAATTACATTGGTTCATAACTATCACATGATCTAAACATATTAAGCGCGAAAAAACAAACAGTCGGGAATTGATCTTTCCTGAAGGACGGTCGGCCATAGTCGACATATGAAATTTCAAATTCGGCCTTTAGAGCATGGTTGATTTAATACTTTGTAAAGGACGCGGGGTGTCAGGAGGATAAATGTTATCAAATTCAGTTCTCAGGAGTGAATTTGATTTATGTAAATTGCTTTTTAAGTGGTATTTATAGTCAATTTTATTTAATGAAATTTGACATTTGTCACATTTTATCATTGTATCATTGTTAATTCTATAATTATTTAATTTATTGACATCTTTGTGGTGGGTGGAACTCATGGAAGTGGTAGCAACATATCATAAGTTATGATTTACATTATACTATTCTAATTAACAATCCTGATTTATTTATATTTATTTATTTCATTTATTCCTTATATATACATTAATCATTCCACATTATATTCATTAAACAGTACACATTTACAATTCCTACACACCGTTTACTTTATACTATTTCATTAAATAACAATATACAATCAATTCAATATTATACCATTGATTATTCATATAATGTTCATGATTATATGAGCTATTATATAACAATACTGATTTTGTTTTTATTTATTTATTTCATACAATATTACTTTATTTTAAAATTAACATATAATTGTCTACATGTATTAATTCTATCTCATAATTATATTCCATTTGCCTCTATTCATATTCATACACATATACCATTCAAAACAATCAACTAATTATCAAAATAAATCATTACATACATTACAATTTTGGATTTCAATAACACCATAACAAATATTCATTAAGTAAGCATTATAACAAGCTGGTTCTAGAAATTACCAACAGATGTCGCAGCACGCTCAAAAGATCGCCCTACGTCTCTCATTGGCCCGCCCGGACCAATGGGAGACGAAAGAACCACCGTCTCCTCAGTCAGTCAGAGCCCGCTCCGGCGTGTGAACGTGGGGTCACGCCCAAGTTTCCCTTTTTGTTTACTATCGCGTGTGTATATTTTTTAAAAATTACAAATAAATACCACTGCGTATATCTTAGGCCCCGTTGCAATTCATACCGTAAAACCTAAAAATCAGTCCCAATGTGTTTCGATGACGATCAATGAGTGGTTATGTGAATTATCGTGATTTTAAAATGCGCTTATCTTAATTTGTATTACATGTCATTTAATATATATCGTCCTTTACTTATCTTTTTTCAATGTCATATTATATGTAGTTTATTAAGCCTCATCTTACAGTATCAAAATCTTAACCTAATTATATTTCATTAATTAAATATTTCAATTTTTCATACTTTTACTATAATGTCAAATTATATCATTTCCTTAACTTATATATTAAATTTTTTACTTGAATCCACATTAATATTCTGCACTTCACTGGTTTTAATCTATGTCATATGTGTTATGTAGTATGACCCAGCGAATAAAAAACTGAACCTGATACATATACATACACTATACAGGGTAAATTTGATTTGTTACAGAAGCTTATAAAATAATCATCATCATTACAACCTGTCTGATGTTCATTGCTTGACTAAAGCCTCACTGATCTCCACAACTAACAGTTCTGTGCTTTCTGCATCCATCAATGGCTCGTGATTTTGAACAGATCTTTGGCCCATCTTGAGGGGGGTATGGTGTCTACTACCATGAATTACAATGGTATGGAATATTGATTTGATACCTATTCAATGCATTCTTACCAGTTCAAATAGTGCCTAATTAAATTCTTATTTATAGCAGGCAGTTGGGTATCACTATTAATATCCCGATAAGTCTCTTGAGGTGGCAGACTAATGTTCTCTTCTTCTTCAGTCTCTTGGACATTAGTTCACTTGTATCTATCATAATATTCCAATCTGAAAACAATATGAATTATGAGGTACTTACTATCCAAATTTTTGACGCCAAATATTAAATTTAATTGGAAGTAAGGAGTTGATCTGGCCTTGTCCAACATGTTACCTAGTCCTTTGAAGAGAAATTTAATAAAATTTAATGCTTAAATTCATTTGTAAATTCTTTTAAAATCATTTTCACAACCTAACCTCAATACTTAAGTTTGTCTTCTTAACTTGTACAACCAGTAACATTTTACTTACCTTTCTACAAGGTCTGCTTTTTTACTCCTTACAGAAGCACCACGTGTCTTTAATTCTTCTTTTAATTGAGTAATTTTCCAGTTAGAATACATAATCGGAATTACTATTAATACGTTCTGTTTTGTTATGGGAACAAACTACGATAGCGCCATCTGTCAAAAATTTTATCCGACCGGTCCCATTGATCTTTCCTGAAGGACGGTCGTCCATAGTCGACATAATATGTCATATTATGAAGTTTCAAAACATTCGGCCTTTAGAGCATGGTTGATTTAATACTTTATAAAGGACGCGGGGTGTCAAGAGGATAAATGTTATCAAATTCAGTTCTCAGGAGTGAATTTGATTTATGTAAATTGCTTTTTAAGTGGTATTTATAGTCAATTTTATTTAATGAAATTTGACATTTGACACATTTCATCATTGTATCATTGTTAATTCTATAATTCTTTAATTTATTGACATCTTTGTGGTGGGTGGAACTCATGGAAGTGGTAGCAACATATCATAACACGATAAGTATGTGTATATAATAACACAAATAACAGAATACACATTTATTTATAATACGTTCATAATAATATAATTATATTAGGTACCTAACTAACTAGAATAAATAATAACCTAATTATTATTATAATTATTAAAAAACGTTGGTGGCAACTTTTAAACGCCCGTTTTGTTGCTACCACATAGTCCTCTAGGTGATGCCACGCCTCCGTATTAACATCCACCCTGTCTTTAATAGTGACGATATGGGAGGTAGTTTCTCTACTTCCCTGGTATCGTATATTTTTAATTCAATATACTGTGACCCCTGTTTATTGGGGTCAACTTGTTTGGATTATAATCCATGGTGAGGTCCGTCATCTTTTGTAACAAAACCGAATTCATTAAAAATAGAGTACTAGAAGAAAATTTATTTCAAAAATTATAATATTTATTTTACTTACAATGAAATGAAGCTGCAATACAAACAAATTTTGATACATTGCGCTGTTCCTTATAGCTGAGCAAAAAAATTTATGATGTCCGCTACATCTTAACCCAATCTTATATAATAGGAGAGTTAGGTATAAATATTTAAATTGACTTCAGTGAAATCAGAGCACACACGTGCTGATGTTGATTTGATTCTAAGAAACACTTCTGAATCATAATTCAATCATTATTAAAGTGTCCAATAACTTGTTTTTTTCATTGCAAGGTGCAAGCTACGTTAGCGCCATCTGGATTAGTTTCCACTGGCCAACCCTATTGTTACATTGCATAGTCTTTCCAGATGTTTTATCACGATTTCTCTTTGCTTGACAATTATTACATCTTGCATTTTTACGCTTAGTAGTTTTACGGTTCCTACTGCCATCACTTTTGACGCCTGACATAGATAATAAAGATACTGCGTCCGACCATGGTGTGTTGCCATTTGGTAAGATGGATGCCTCTGTTGCTACCAATAAATTCTCGCCTCCGGGATCATCTATGGCGGGAGGGCCCATGGCCCTAGCCATTGCATAGAAATATTTTAAACTTACCCTATATCCCTGCTAATTATGTACACTACACTCTACAAAAAATTCTACATATGATACAGATAAACTACACGCGAAATACTACGAGTTTCACTAGTAACAATGAATTTTAAAAGGTTTTCCAAAAAGGACTCGCGCTTGGTTCAGTTTCCCACCTTTTTTCTGTGATCTTAATAATCCTTGTGATTTTCCCGTTGCCATAGCAACCACTTGTTTTTTTTCCCTATCAATACAGGCTATGATACTTGTGACGAACCGCCAAATTATTGCCACATAACATTTTTTAAATTGGTTATTTTAATAATCCTCATTCAAAGCTTTTGCATAAGCATTGGCCAAAATATTTTGAGACTGACTCTGTGTCTGAGAATACAATTCGGAAATTATTTGCATGGATCCCTCAGGTATATGGATCGTAGGGACAGGTGTATGGATTCTGTTGGGGGATTGATAATCTACTTATTTGGATACTTAGTCCAAGAAAATGTCGGACCAGATGTTCTTGGACTTGTAGAACTGTCAACTTTGGGCCATCTGTCAACTCTTTGTAGATGCATCTGGCATTGATAGTGGCGACTTGAAATAGTAAATCTACGGCTATCTTTTTGTACCACGTCAAACTTTTACGTAAGGGAGAATGAAATGAAGCAAGTTGGTCAGAAATATCAATGCCTTTTTTGGCATCATTATAATCGATTACTGCATCGGGTTTTATGACGTCGCCTCGTCTGGTAGTCACGTTAGACATACCATCTCCATGGCAGGTTGAGATCATGAATACATCTCGCTTATCACGCATTTTAGTACAGTATAGAGATTGTCCTTTTGTCTAGCTATTTGTTCTCCCCTTCTGAGCTTCGCTGTTACTACTTCTTGCGGCAAATTTCTTTTATTTTTACGTAAAGTGCCGCACAAGTCAGTGTTGCGACCTTTCAGATACTCAGCAAATGGTAAACTGGTATAATAGTTGTCAGCAAGGATGATACGACCAGCATCTAAAAGAGGTTCTGTAAGCTGTACGACTGTTGAACCAGGTTTATCAAGACCCTCTAACTGATGTGAGATCCCAGAATAAATCTGGTAGGACCATGTGTAACTATTTACTGTACAGGCTTTATATATTTTCATACCGTATCGATTTGTTTTGGCCGGGTTATAATATATCAATTTTCAGTTCTTTTATTGGTCGCGAAGGAAATGTAGATTTCTAGGCATAAAGCTTGTCCAGATGTTCAGACCATGCTTTAAAATATAGCTTGTCTACATTAACAACATCAAAAGGAAATGGTACTTGTAGAGCTGATTGAAATATTTCAATCCAGTCTTCAGGCATTTCAACTCTTGCCTTTGTATTAATGAGGCCCATGTTCTTATCATTTTCTCATTTTTTTGCCAACACCCTACCAGGTTTAGGATTAAAGAAAAAAGCGCTTTCATCTGATTTGTAGACTCTGGTGGCGTCTTTAAACACTTCTAGGAGTCCTTTTGATTTAAAATAATTACCAATCTCTTCAAACCAGGACTTAATTTGGGTTTCCGTTACGTTATCTCTAGATGTAGTTAAATTTTGAGCCACCCGTTCTGCGATGTCTGGGTGTCGTCTCAAAAAAGCTCTATACCATTTCTTGCCAGGTCTATTATTTGTAAGTGGATTCGGTCTTTCAGTGACCTTAATGATTTTTGCACACTATAACGACAATAATATCGCCTGGCATATAAACTACGAAAATTGTCAACAACTTTTTGTATCAGTGGATCTATTTTACGAGCTTTACGGCTTTAGGAGCGCGGCCTTAAGCTGTTGTTCTGCAATGGCTTGTTGGATGCCAAATATTCTTCTTTAGGAGTCCTGATCCTCAAGAAGCATCACCTTTTTCAATTGTTCATTTCCTATCCGCATTTTGTTAAGCTCGGAGTAACAAGAGGCAACACCTGAGCGTTCATTTTGAGAAGAAATTTGTGGCCTTCGTCTTCGAGACCACAAAGGTGTTGTTTTAGGACTTGCTTGAATCTGAAAATTAAGGTATTCATTAAAATTATAGTATTTAGTTATAGTTTAACAACATGTGTACTTTCCAAGTCTAAAATGTATAAAGGATATCTAACTGAGAGCACTCACATTGACTGCCAAAGGTATATCTTGTGTAAGCTCTTGCACAAGCGATGGAACTGGATGAATGATACTGCTTGCTTGCTGAGATTTACCGAGCAACGGAGTCTCAGGGAGCATTGCCGGTTCAGCAGGAACTGGATCAGCAAGTAGCGTGGCATTGTTGTTGTTCTGAAACAGTATTTGAAATTATTTTCTAGAATTGTATTTATTACACCTTACCACAAGTTTGAATATTTAAATATGTCTGCATCACTGCCGTCTACACCCAACACACCCGTACAAGCCCTACCCTATGATGCAAATAGACTCAAGCACTGGGTTGCATTTTACATCACAAGGCCCACCGCCAGTTCCTATAGCACTGTTTCTTTGGCTTTGCTTGTAAATTTTTGCATCTGCCCTTAACTTCTCCCATTGCCGAACTAATTGTCCTGAAAATAAATGTAGATATGTCTTATAAATCCATTGATCAGTTATACAAATAGAAGTAACCTTATTGTGTAATCAAATAAATAACACACACAAACAACGATTTTACCTGGGCTTGGAATTGCTGCTGTTAAATCGTATTGTGGGATGGAGTGCTGGAGTCCCAGTAAATTACTTCAGGAAATGATTGTGATTGTGACATCTGTGTTAACCGTTCCTGAGTCATCACAGATTGAAGTTTTTCCTGACATATCAAAGCCCTATTCAAGGGCATTTTCTTGAGTTCTGTTTATGGGTGTCGTAGAAACTAAATCACAACTTCTTTTGCAGATTTGATTCTTGATTAAAGTAAGCTAGTCATAAACACTATTTGTAAAATGTTTGTTTCATAAAAGTAAAATACACACTTTTCAGTACAGCCAGAGTTTTTTTCCTTAATTTCTACATCTAGGAGAGCGGCCTTAAGCTGTTGTTCTGCAATGGCTTGTTGGATGCCAAATATACTTCTTTTGGAGTCCTGATCCTCAAGGAGCATCACCTTTTTCAATTGTTCATTTCCTATCCGCATTTTGTTAAGTTCGGAGTAACAAGAGGCAACACCTGAGCGTTCATTTTGAGAAGAAATTTGTGGCCTTCGTCTTCGAGACCACAAAGGTTGTTTTCTTGCTTGAATCTGAAAATGAAGGTATTCATTAAAATTATAGTATTTAGATATAGTTTAACTACCTAGTTACTACTTAGTTTTACCTAGTAGTTACCTAGTTTAACTACTTAGTACTTTCCAAGTCTAAAATGTATGAAGGATATCTAACTGAGAGCACTCACATTAACTACCAAAGGTATATCTTGTGTAAGCTCTTGCACCAGCGATGAAACTGAATGAATGATACTGCTTGCTTGCCGAGATTCACCGAGCAACGTAGTCTCAGGGAGCATTGCAGGTTCAGCAGGAACTGGATCGGCAAGTAGCGTGGCATTGTTGTTGTTCTGAAACAGTATTTGAAATTATTTTCTAGAATTGTATTTATTACACCTTATTAAAGTTTGAATATTTAAATATGACTGTACCACTGTCGTGTACACCCGTACAAGCCCTACCCATTATGGTGCAAATGGACTCAAGCACTGGGTTGCATTTTACATCACAAGGCCCACCGCCAGTTCCTGTAGCACTGTTTCTTTGCCTTTGCTTGTAAATTTTTGCATCTGCCCTTAACTTCTTCCATTGCCGAACTAATTGTTCCTTTGTCCTGAAAATAAATGTAGATATGTCTTATAAATCCATTGATCAGTTAAACAATTAGAAGTAATCAAATAAATAACACAAAAAACAACGATTTTACCTGGGCTTGGAATTGCTGCTGTTAAATCGCATTGTGGGGGACTTCCAAGCTTTGGACTTTGCTTCATTAGTGCAGCCGTCTGTCCTCTTGTTAAGAATTGTACTTTGGTACAAATTTAATAACGTAGCTAATTTTGCTTTTTCATCTTCGGAAAAGATCTGTCCCCTTTTACGAATGTTGGACATTTTTACCGCAAATATAATACCACTGAATAATATGAAACTATCGAAAATTCGAAACCAAGCTAACCTAAAAGTAGAGAGTAATAAAAAAGCAAAAGAAAAAAACAAAAGAAAAAAACAAAAACTCATCAGAGTTTGACAACACAACTAAACAATTCTGACAACACAGCTAAACAATTTTAGCATCATAAAAATAACATCACTAAAATTTACGGGTCACTTCGTTTCAGAATGCTTTTGTTGGTGAAAACAAAAAGTGTTTACGGGGTAGTTTAGGGGATCTCGAAACTAAAGAACTTGTTATGTAACTGTTTAGGGGACTTTGGTGATTGGGCAGTAGTATCACTTTATAGCTTTGACTAATTATACATACCGCAAGTAACGATTATTCTTTGTTCCAGTAACCACACTTTGGCAAACAAAATATATTTGTATGTATTTGTTAATTTGTGAACAATAAAGCTCTCCGTCTCTACTCAGGATCAATCACATGCTCCTGTGGTGGTCCCCCTCCTGTAAGAAGACATTAATAAGGTGTTAGAAATAATCAAACATGGCTAAAGCATAAATCAAACAGTAGGATTTGTTACCTGTGCCCAAAAAATGCTGGTTACGCGAAGTTTGCTCCATCTTTACCCGTCTTTTTAAATTTTCCCAGCAATTTCGCAATACCGACCACTCCCTGGGATGAATGGCCGATATTGCATTGAATTACTCCGCCAAGGTCTTCCATTCCTGAGCTTTGGCCCTCACAGAGACAGTGTCCGTTTTCTTCGACTCTATAATATGGA